>OX038887.1:6256369-6289579 GCA_943789525.1 Agriphila geniculea | reverse complement strand
AACCGGCCAAGTGCGTGTCGGGCCACGCGCAGTAGGGTTCCGTAGGTACATTATACCATACCATATTTTAATACCGCTATCATTTTTCGTCTGAAAAAATAACTTTGTTTTTCACAGTGTTTGTATGAATGACAAAGTTATATTTGCGGTTTTGGAAAATGGACTATATCTTGAAAACTAATTAGTATATCTCGTTCAAACCAATTTTCGTTGAAAGTGTTTATTAAGATCTATAGCTTATATTTTTTTTAGATTTTTCACCCTCTTACTTTAAAGTTAAAGGGGGGGGGGGCACACATTTTACCACTTTGGCGGCATATATCTTTAAGACGGTTGACTTTGAAAAAAAATAGTCTTAGGAACCTCAATGTCATTTTTAAAGACCTATCTATAGACACCCCACAAGTATTGGTTTGATGAAAAAAAATATTTTCAGTTTCAGTTCCATGTATGGGGAGCCCCCCTTAATCTTTTATTTTTTTTATTTTTGTGTAAAAATCCTAAAGCGGTTCACAGAATACATCTACCTACCAAGTTTCAACTATGTAGTGCTAATACTTTTGGAATAAAATGGCTGTGACATACGGACGGACAGACAGACAGACAGACAGACAGACAGACCGACAGACAGACAGACAGACAGACAGACAGACAGACAGACATGACGAATCTATAAGGGTTCCGTTTTTTGCCATTTTGGCTACGGAACCCTAAAAATGATGATAGTATTTTGAGGACGACACCTTTTTCTCTTCAATAAAACTATGTAAATATTTCGTAATTACTTGTATTTTTTTCATAAAACCAATACAATTTTGACACACGACCAAGGGTCCCGAGCCGTAGCAAGAATGCCCCGACAAAAGAAACACGGTTGGGAACTGTTTTGCGTTCGAAACAAAATATTTTAAATCATTATTTTTCTTTCATGAACTTTGACCATAGAGCTACCAAAAAAGCCGAATATGATGTCGCTACATCACATTCCCCCGGTACCGTTAAAATTTATTTCTTCGCGAGAAAAGAAATAAATTTTGCAACAGTTCCCTACCGTCACAAAATTTTCCTAATTCAGCACAACCCTACCTAAAGTGGGAGTTTTCACACAGTCATGCCGGCCTTTACTACAGACGAACCTGCACACGGGTCATTGTCTATTCCCTTAGTCGGCACTAGATAAGAGCGCTGCGCCGGCGCGCCGCCGCCGCCGCCAATTCTACCGCGCCGCCGCCGCCGCGAAAAGGCAACGGCGCGCCGAGCGAGAGAAAAGATTTAAAGAATCAGTGTGAACGAGCTCGTCTTCATGGTAGGATAGGACGAGTTACACGTTTGTGTATACTTAATTTAGCTTGTCATTTATTAGGAATATATGAAATTAATTGTATGATAGCCTACACAAAACAAACCATCATACAAACACTTGCCTGAGTGATTCAATAAAGTACTGAAGATTAGTAAACTAGTTTTATTATTCTGCTTCGCTTTATATTGACAAAGTTTATCAACTCGTCTGAGGTGCCACTAAGCTAGGAGTTGATTTATGAGAATAATAAGGTGTCCAGCTGTCTTACCTGGATAAGTTGAAACTCTCTGCTCTATCACGCCCTAGCCAGCATCTCCACGTGGAATGTAGGTCTCACCTGTAGTTAGAGGATAAGTATGATTATACTGTAAGTATAATCACTAAGCACTTTAGCCAGCAAGATCACCACAGAGTGGTGTAATATAGTCAACACAAACTTAAGCATTTGGATGATAGTTGTCATATCTCTAAGAGTGCAATTATATTCATATTGATAAACAGGTTGATATCAAACAAATACCCTAATGTGAATCTCATAGGTCACTGATCTTTGTGAGTCCAAAGGACCGGTACCCCAACACTCAACACACATCGGTTCTTCACGGACTGATGTTATTCATACTGTAAGAAGATTGCGCAAGCTTACATACAGGGGACTTCTTCGTGGAGCCCTCGACACCTAAGGGGGAGCTTCTACAAACAACGGAGCTCTCAACCTTTATATTGGTGGGTACTTATTAGATCTTAGTTTTCTTAAACAGGGATGAATTGCACACGTATAAGATATAACTTTAAGCATAACAAGTTACCACGCACGATAGAAGTTGCAAGTGATTATCAGCTACTGAGAGTTTCGTATCACGTGCAATTTCTCATCGTTAATTATCTATACAATCGCATACATAAAACTCGTGAATCCTTACGGGATTATAATAAATTATTCTAAAGTACTTAGCTTTCGGTTTATCTGATGCTGGCGGGCAGATGTAACACACACATTTGTCGTACTACAAATTCACTTGAAAGAGTTTGAACAAGATGGGCGTTAAAAACATGACATATGCAAATGTTGAAAATGAGCTTACCCTCTGATTGACTTTATATCCATCCGATAGTACTCTATGGTCTATATATATGAGTGTTGCTATATACAATATTGTTGGTGGGTCTATTTGTTATTCGCGAACCCTTCGCGACAACGTTTGCATCAAAATGGCCATGTCTTCGTTGTCGTCGTCATTAGAAGAACAAATTGTGGACGTTTTTAAAACAAAACTAGATAAAATTACCGTTTCTTCGTTTTCATAACTGGTCTAATAAACACAGTTACTGTTGGAACTATTACCATAAGAATAAATAAAACTTACTTGAATGGACTCTTCTTTATCCGAGTCCCAAATGCCGCCATTTATATAACTACTTCCCCCTTAACGTCGCTAAGCCCCGCTCTGTCGTCCAGGCGTGTTGCCAGGGTTGCTTACTGTTAAATATTGCTTACGTTTAAAGATAATATCGCTAAAATATGAGTTTTTGTTTAGTTTTAAATCATTATTTTATTCTAGTCAGTAGGATACGAACATAAAATAATCATTTTTTCTGGGTAAGTAAGTACTTACCTATTCCTGAGTTTGTATAAATAAAGTAAATATAACCTACACATTTAGTATGAAAATTAAATTAAATTTTGAACAAAAATGTACTTCTAAACATTTTTAGGTTTTAATCCGCTTAGCTGTTTCGTTGTGTTTCAACCTATTAGCATGAACCTTCCTTCGCCTATTCGAATCAACTCTACGAACAATATAATTGTTATTTTCAAGGGATTGAACAATTCTATAAGGTCCTTTATACGGCCTACTTAACTTCCTACTAACTCCAGCAATTCTTTTAGGACTATACAATAACACTAACCTTCCTACTGGGAATCTTATAGGCTTCGCTTTCCTATCATAATAAAACTTTTGTACCAAACGTGCTTTCCTCAGATTTTCTCTCACTCTATTCATACAATGCTCTCTTATGCGGATTCTTCGTCTGACACTGACTTCAGGCAACATGTTAAAATTCCCATCAGAAATCAACGCTGGCTCCCTTGCAAACATAATGAAATATGGAGAAAACCTCGTGGAAGCCTGTTTGGAACAATTATACGCATGGGTGACCATCGGGAGATGCACACACCAGTTCCTCTGATGAGGATCACTGTATTTCGCTAACATCTGTAATAAAGTTTGATTAAACCTTTCTATCAACCCTACCGTCTGAGGATGCATAGTCGTAGCGAACACCTGCTGCGCCCCAAACCTCCGTATCGTCTCTCTAACTCTATCCGAAGTAAAAATAGAACCTCTATCCGACATGATCGTTCGAACAGCACCAAACCTACAAAATATCTCTTGTGTCAAAAAGTCACTGATGGCTCGTGCAGTAGCTCTCCGAACAGGTTTACAAATAGCATACTTTGACAGACCTTCTATACTCGAAATGATATACCTATTCCCAAACCTGGACCTATTTAAGGGCCCAATCACGTCCAGCTCTACCACCTGGAACATCCTCTCCACCACTATGGGCTGCAAAGGTACTACTGTCGTCACTTTCTTTCTCTCCTGACATGGCACACAACTCTTTACATACCGTTCGATTCTTTCTTCTGCATTCGGAATAAAATACCTTGCCCTAAATTTCGCTAGCGTCTTCATTAACCCTAAGTGTCCACCTGCAAAACTGTCATCATGCAACTCCGACATTACTTCATTAAATAATATACTAGGCACTAGGCACTACAATTAAGTTTTTATTTACACCATTCACATTTGTCTTTTTACATAGCATACGGTCCATCATAACAAATCCCTTGTACTGTCCCCTTCGCCTGGCCCGGATCTCTTCTTCCTGCCGGTGACAGAACTCATCCTGGCGCTGTGCTTCCGTCATCTGGGACGCATCGATGCTGTACAAGTGCAGCCCATCATCCACTTGCTCAGCCCTCTCCGGATCTCCTGTCGTCTCCTCCTCCTTCAATGGGTTCCTGCTCAGGAAATCCGCGACGACGTTCTGCTTGCCCGAACAATGGACAACTTCAAAATCATGCTCCTGAAGTGCCAACGCCCATCTCGCCAGTCTGCCATTCATATCCTTTCGTCCCTTGAGCCAGCAGAGTGCTTTATGATCTGTCACCACCTGGAACTTTATCCCATATAGGTATGGTCTGAAATAATTGATGGACCATACTAGGGATAGGCACTCCTTCTCCGTTACCGCATACTTCCTTTCAGCGTCCGACAACTTCCGTGACGCGAACGCCACCGGTAACATTTTATTCCCATCTTGTTGCATTAAACAGGCACCCAAAGCAAAATCACTCGCGTCGATATAAAGTCTCGTTATGACATTTTCAGAATTGTCAAAATGCTTCAACAACGGAGGGTTTTGGATCATAGACCAAACAGTGTATGAGCCCTTAATCTCCAAACATGTAAATATTTTAGATAGCACAAGTGAAAATAATTCCTTTACCACTAACCAATGTTCGAACATTATGTTGTGTGATGAAATTGGAAAAGATTTAGGCCACTTATTCACCAATCTATTGGGAGAAAATGTTTTAAATTATTGTATGCCGGGTGTGACCCTACATGACATTATGAGAAAAGTAGTAACTCTGAACTTAAACTTAAACAAAAATACCAATTTAATTATATTAATTGGTCAAAGAGGTAATGTAAACAAGAAAGATCTCATTTCATACTACAATGAGTTGTGCAGTTTAAATATAAATAAAGTTGTATTGTTTACACTACCTTACAGTGCTAGCTTGCCACAGGAAGAAAATAATATCAGATACAATTTAAATTTAACACTAAGCAATATGACTTATTATAATAGTCAGAGATGTCACATAATAGACATAAATAAATTACTATTTAATTTTAAATTGACAAGAGATAAATATTATCTTCCAAATTATTTTAAAAGACAAGTAGCGTTAGCGCTATTATTTTATTTTAAATATTTAGCCAAAAACTTGGCTATCACTTCTGCTTCTATTGAGCAGATTAATTTTGACATTTTGCATGAGACCTTGGAATCTGTTCCAAGTAATAATAATACTATTCTTACTCCTGCTTCTATTGAGCAAAAAAATTTTGACATTAAAAATAACACTTTGGAATTAGTTCCAAATAATTCTTTTGTTAATAATTTAAATCACATAATAAGACAATAGAGGAAGTCTCTAGCCGTGTAATGACTAAGGAAAAGCCTAAATACTTAACTATAGTTCATCAAAATATTCAGGGCTTTTCTGGTAAAGAATTAGAATTAGAACTTTTTTTAACGGAAAAGAATGTTAATATTTTATGTGTCACTGAGCACTGGCTTAAGGAATATGAATTAATTACAGGATTTGAATGTTATAAGATTGCTAGCTCATTCAGTAGAAAATCCACCATTAGAGGGGGGTGCTTAATAATTTTGCAAAACAATATGAATTTTAAAGAACGTAAAGATGTGATATCCCTTTCTATTGAACAACACGTTGAACTGTCATGTGTGGAATTAGATCAGTTGATAATGATTTGTGTGTATCGCCCACCAACTGGTAACTACCCTCAATTTGAGTCCGCTATGGAAGATGCTTTAAAATTGGTCATCAAAAAGAATAAAAAAATTGTGGTGTGCGGTGATTTTAACATAGACATCTTAAAATCGTCATCTATTGCAAGTAGGTTTCTGAATTTATTTAAGTCCTTCGATTTAGTAAACACTTTCTGTGAACCTACAAGAATCACTGCTACATCTAGAACTTGCCTAGACAATATTTTTAGCAATTGTAACATACTTGATAAAGAAATAATAAACTGTATTCGTTCTGACCATAGCGGACAAATAGCTTCCCTTGAGCACCATCATGTTCCTTATCAGTGTAATATAATTTGCAGGCCTCTAACAAAAGGTAAATTGGAAAATTTTCATAAGTAATAATGTCACCGCCAAAACTCTTTGCTTACCTAGTAAGGATGATCCCAATTCTCATTATAATGATTTATTTAATTTAATTAAGGTAGAATTTGATAAGACATTTAAGCAAAGAACTATTCAATCAAAAGTTTTCGAAAAGAAATTCAGTGATTGGGCAACACCAGGCATCTATGTTAGCAGAAATAAGTTGTTTGAATTGTATGGTCAGAAAACAATTTCAAATGATCCCGAATTTCATGAATATGTAAGAAACTATTCAAAAATGTTCAATAAAGTATGTACTTTAGCAAAATCAAAATGTATATCTACAATAATTCATCAGTCAGATAATAAAATAAAAGCCACTTGGAATATTATAAACAAAGAGACTGGGAAAACTAAAAGTAATGACCGTAAATTCTCATTAGTATCAGACAATAAAATTATTAAGTCAGATGAGGGTGTGGCAACAATTTTTCAAGATTTCTTTTCTAAAATACCTCTTGCAACTACCAGTAATTTGAATTCATCTCCAAACATCTCTGTCTCCCTCTTGGAATCATGTGTTGAGAAGTGCAATAATACATTTAAATTTAGACATATTTATGGTGATACCATTCTTAAAACATTTAATTCAATAAATATAAAAAAGACTGAAGATCTCTGGGGCATTTCAACTCACGTAATTAAATCTATAATAACTACCATTGCTCCCCATCTTGCTTTTATTTTCAATAAGTGTGTTGATGAAGGGATATTTCCAGACTTAATGAAATATAGTAAAATTATCCCTCTTTTTAAATCTGGGGACAAAAACGATCCCGCTAACTTTAGACCCATTTCCATTTTGCCAGCACTAAGCAAAATTTTTGAAAAGATCATTTATGATCAATTATTAGCACATTTTCTTATCAACAAACTACTTCACGAGAAACAATTTGGTTTTACTCGTGGTAGATGCACAACTGATGCTGGAATTGCACTTCTCAAACACGTATTTGAGGCATGGGAGGGTAAACAAGATGCAATTGGTATATTTTGTGATCTCTCTAAAGCATTTGATTGTGTCAGTCACAGTACTTTATTAAATAAATTGGAACATTATGGTGTATCAAAAAATGCAGTAAGCCTTATGCAATCGTATCTTTCGGCGAGAACCCAAAAAGTTGTTGTAAATAAAACAGAATCTTATGAAGCACCCATTACCATGGGCGTGCCGCAGGGATCGATATTGGGTCCATTACTTTTTCTTATATATATTAATGACCTTCCTTACTATACCAAAAACTTGTGTGAAATAATACTGTTTGCTGATGATACTTCTTTAATTTTTAAAGTTGATAGAGGATGTGACTGCAGTGACGATGTAAACAGCACTCTTTCCAAGGTGATGCATTGGTTTACTATTAATAATCTGAAGCTTAACTATAGTAAAACTAAATGTGTCAAATTTTCACTTCCTAATGTGAGGCAGGTTCATACCACAATAAATGTAAATGGCGAAGCAGTCGAATTGGTTGACTCAACAAAATTTTTAGGTATTACGATAGACTCGCGGTTGCAATGGGATCCTCATATCGATGCCCTGTCAAGCAGACTTAGTTCCGCTGCCTTTGCCGTTAAGAAAATAAGGCTTCTGACCGACATTGAAACAGCAAGATTGGTTTACTTTAGTTATTTTCATAGTATTATGATCTACGGTTTGTTGTTGTGGGGCTCAGCTGCTAATATTAATAACATATTCATCTTACAAAAAAGGGCAGTGCGCGCTATATACAACTTACGGTCTAGAGATACCCTTCGTGACCTATTTAAAGAAATTAAAATATTAACGGTTGCTTCCCAATTCATCTATGAAAATATTATGCATGTAAAGAAAAACTTAGATAGCTTTGTAAAAAATAGTAATATTCATGAATTCAATACAAGAAACAAGGGCAAACTTGCTGTTCCAAGACGCAGATTGCATAAAACCGGAAGCTCTTTTTTGTGTAGATGTATTACCTTCTATAACAAGATTCCACAAAAAGTCACAGAACTGCCCTTGAAAAAATTTAAAAATACTGTTAAATCCAATCTTATGAGTAAAGGCTATTACACTGTTGACGATTATTTGAAGGATAATAACGCATGGGCATAGCTTTTGTATTTGTTAATTATTACTCTAATGCCTCAGTATAGATTAGAAAAGTCCGTGGTTCTTTCATAGGTCTAGATAAATAGTTCTTTAAAACTCCAAGTAATTAAAAACGTTGATTTTCTCTTTTAACTATGAATTGTGAGAAGTGTCCTACCTACTTAAAAACGTACTACTGGCTTCTTGACTCGACGACTTAATATGGGTAGCTTTAGTATGTCATGCTCACTTTAAACATTTCTGCGGTGGTGTCGTGTGAGGCGGGTCGTTACGTTCCCTCAAATATGGTTGAGCGAAACGATGGCTGGTTCATGCGTCATGCTCGTGAACGGGTGCTGCCAGTGGGAGTGGGTCTGCTTCTGTCTGCTTGTATTAAGGGCGTCGTATATAAAAAATCTGTTTTATATTGTCTGTATGTATGGCACTTCTTACTCGAAACGTATATATCATAATAACTTACCTTGTTTTGATTTATTTAATTGCAATATTTTTGCTTTCTATGGTCAGTATTTGTGTATTATAAAATACATAGATGCTGACTATGGAAAGTAAAATATAAAATACATAAATATTGCCTATGAAAAGCTTTTGGATATTAGTTTTCAATTTGGTGCCTTAACATGGGTAGCCTTAGTATGTCATGCTCTCTTTAATCATTTCTGCGGTGGTGTCGCGTGAGGCGGGTCGTTACGTTCCCTCAAATATGGTTGAGCGAAGCGATGGCTGGTTCATGCGTCGTGCTCGTGAACGGGTGCTGCCAGTGGGAATGGGTCTGCTTCTGATTCTGACTACCTATCTTAACGCATATAGAATTGTAAAGTTTTTTTTTTCTCTCTTGTAACAGCCTAGACTGAATAATAACTTCAAACTTTGAATTTAGCTTGAACCCTGTAAATTGATCAAGAAAATTTGTAATTCATTAAGTAATGATCTAATTATAATTTTATTTATTTGTTAATCTTTGTTAAAGTCTGGAAACGATATACATATTTGTAAATATCGTTCCATTTGATAAAGCTGGTAAGTTTTTTGCGCCCGTTTTTCTTGTCAGCTAAAAGACGTCATAATGGGTGGTAGGGCAAAAAAATTATTTGACGATTTAAAAACGCTCATTATGTGAGCTTATTTGAATAAAGATTTTTTTCATTCATTCATTCATAGACAAAATCTTGTCAAACGCCCTCTGTTGTAAATCGGTCCATTCAAACTTCACATTTTTTCGTAACAATTTATTTAAAGGTACAGTCACGTGCGCAAAGTTATCAATAAATTTTCTATAATATGAAAATAAACCAAGCACAGATTTTAGTTCACGGGTGTTCTTAGGTATCTTGACGGTCTTCATTTTCTTGATTTTTTCGGCATCCGGTAATATCCCACACCCGGATATTTTGTGGCCCAGCACCGTTATCTCTTCATACGCAAAACTGCACTTCGACGGCTTTAACGTCAAGTTCGCTTCTTCTAACCACTTCAAAACTTGATCCAGTGCACCATAGAATTCGTCAAACGTTTTTCCATAGACTATGATATTGTCCACATATATGACAGCATTCTTGTACTTGCCAGCGCCTTATCCATTGTCCTCTGAAAAATGGCCCCACTAGTCTTCAATCCAAAGGGTAGAACGTTGAATTCGTACAGCCCCGACGGTGTGATGAAAGCAGTCTTATGTTTATCCGACTCCTCTATCTCCAACTGCCAATATCCCGAATTACAGTCCAGATCCGCAAAATAGTTGGCCCCGTTCAAATGCGCAATCAAATCTTCAATTATCGGCAATGGATACGAATCCGTTATCACTTTTTTATTCAACACTCTAAAATCTACACAAAACCGCCAAGAATTGTCCGGTTTTTTCACTAACACCACTGGCGATGCATAGGGACTTCTCGACTCCCGAATTATTCCATCTTCTAACATTTCTTCTATCTGTTCCCTAATAACCCTATGTTGTTCCCTAGAGACCCTGTACGGAGGACTATGCACGGGAACTTCATCCGTCGTATCAATCTTCACCTTCATAAAGTCACACTTCCCCAATTCACCTTTGTCAAACGCGAAACGCGACCGATATCTGGTAAGTAAGCCGATCAAACGATCACGTCGTTCCTCGGATAACGAACTCGCGATATTAAATGCAGGAGTATTCTCAACGGCCATACATCCCTCGTACGTATACCTATCCTTATTTTCAACTTCCCTACAAAAATACACATAGTCATTTTTCGATAAGACTTTTGTCCGCGATTGTACCCAATCTACGTTCCCAGTAGAAATTTCATTTTCTAAATAAAATTTACAACTAAATCTATTAAATATGAATTGCGCACTTCTAAAATCGATAATTACACCGTTATTACACAAAAAATCGCACCCCAGTAATATAATAAGTCTATGCACCCCAGAATCAATTTCTGACATATGTCTTTCACTATCAGAAATTCTTGCCTAAATAAAACGTCCTGAATTATAAGATTTAACCTAGCTTTCCCCACTACGGATAAAGTTTTTCCACTGATATTCTTTACACAAAACTCGTCGTTCCTATCATAGTCTATCTCTAAAGTCTTTATAAATTCACTCGACAACACGGACACGGACGCGCCTGTATCAACCAACGCGGCTATTTCCACTCCCTTACACAACACTTTAATATGCGGGTTTTGCTTACTTGTCTGGTGGATGTCCTGGATTCGTGGCGACCGATTTCCACCAATTACGTCAGCCGCCTCCTCTCGTTTGGGTTGTCCTCGATGGTCCCCCTCGTCCCATTTAATTGGGTTGGCTGGTTCCCTTGGTTTGCAGGAGGCATCCTGGCAACTGGGTGAGCTGGTGCCTCTTGTCGTCTTGGTCTAAAATTATAAAGCGGACGCGAGTAAATTGGTCGCGGGGGGGAATTTTCCTATCAGAGGCATATCGGTCCGGGTTCCTCGACGTATTCTCGGATGCTGCCTGGTTGCGGCTTCCTGTGGGATTAAACGTTATTTTCACAGGAAAATTGTGCTGCGTGCTGTCCAACTGCCCAGTTGAAGTCCCTGCTTCGAGGTCGCTCATCTGTCGAATCACGGCTCGCAGATGTGCCTTATCCGCGTATATCTGGGAAGAAAGTTTAGATCTCGAACCCACGTCTATCGTCTTCAAAAATTGCTGTATGAAGATTTCGTCCGTGACGACCGGTCCCGCTCGGGTTGCCATCATATCTAAAGTATAAAAATATGTTAGCGTGTCTTCGTCTGGGTTCTGCTTCCTGTTGAAGAAATCTGCAATAGGATTTGATAAGGTGCTAAATTCTTTAATGAACAATAGTCTTAGCTCTGTATAATCCTTTGCGATGGCGACGATCTTTTTATAGAACATCAATGCGGGGCCCGTGCAAAAGGCTCCGACGGCGAGTTTTTTGGTTTTTTCGTCGTAATTCTGAATCGCTGCCGCCAGCTCGAACTCGCTGAGGAATTCTTCCACGTCGCCTCTTACCCCATCAAACTTCTTGACTTCCATCTCGTACCTAAAACAGACTTCAAAACGCGCGGAACTAACGATCGCGACGGCGCCTCCACTTTGAGGACGACACCTTTTTCTCTTCAATAAAACTATGTAAATATTTCGTAATTACTTGTATTTTTTTCATAAAACCAATACAATTTTGACACACGACCAGAAGGGTCCCGAGCCGTAGCAAGAATGCCCCGACAAAAGAAACACGGTTGGGAACTGTTTTGCGTTCGAAACAAAATATTTTAAACCATTATTTTTCTTTCATGAACTTTGACCATAGAGCTACCAAAAAAGCCGAATATGATGTCGCTACATCACAGTATCTACGCATGACAGCACGGTAAGTTAAACAGTTGAACTACGAAAACAGCTTTTATTACCTACGTGTTTTTAGGGTTCCGTAGCCAAAATGGCAAAAAAAACGGAACCCTTATAGATTCGTCATGTCTGTCTGTCTGTCTGTCTGTCTGTCTGTCTGTCTGTCTGTCTGTCTGTCTGTCTGTCTGTCTGTCTGTCCGTCCGTATGTCACAGCCACTTTATTCCAAAAGTATTAGGACTACATAGTTGAAACTTGGTATGTAGGTGTATTCTGTGAACCGCTTTACGATTTGTACACAAAAATAAAAAAAATGAAATATTAAGGGGGGCTCCCCATACATGAAACTGAAACTGAAAATATTTTTTTTCATCAAACCAATACTTGTGGGGTGTCTATAGATAGGTCTTTGAAAATGACATTGAGGTTTCTAAGACTATTTTTTTTTCAAAGTCAACCGTTTGAAAGATATATGCCGCCAAAGTGGTAAAATGTGTGTCCCCCCCCTTTAACTTTTAAAGTAAGAGGGTGAAAAATCAAAAAAAAATATAAGCTATAGATCTTAATAAACACTTTCAACGAAAATTGGTTTGAACGAGATGCAGTTATTAGTTTTTGAGATATAGCACATTTTCCAAAACCGCAAATATAACTTTGTCATTCATACAAATACTGTGAAAAACAAAGTTATTTTTTCAGACGAAAAATGATAGCGGTATTAAAATATGGTATGGTATAATGTACCTACGGAACCCTACTGCGCGTGGCCCGACACGCACTTGGCCGGTTTTTTTAAGTGTTAAACACCTATGTGATTTTAACCTTATGAAATATAATCTATCTTAATAATACTTTCGACATTCGTGTCTTATTAATTCTTTACATCATTCATTGATTAAGTTATCTATCACGTCTCATTTATCCAAATAATTACTACAATCTGCTCTGACACGATTCATTCAAGACATTTTTGTGTCCATCACTTTCTGCGACGAGACGTTACGAAAAATGATCTCGTAACAAACTGCCGCCATTCATTCTGATTAGAGATGCCATCAGTTTGGATTTTGTCGGAAAATACTTGATTTAAGGAGATAGATAATACTTTATTATAACATAAAAAATCACAGCCATGTCAATAGAAGATTTTTTTCTTATTCGCGACCAAACTATATAAGGTGTACCAAATGATGTGATGATACTAAAACGGTGATAGTGTTGCTTAATTAAACTGAACAACTTTCTCCAAGAAACATGGTCGAAAAACGTTTTTTACGCCTTTCTATGTAAGTCGGTCAGCTGGCCAATATATTTTGTAAGGGGTATGAAATATTTTTTTCTTTTTTCGACCTATGTTCCTTTGAGAAAGTTGTTCAGTTTAAGCAACACTATCATCTGTTTCAGTATCGTCAGTTGATATCGGATTCAAAATTAATAGGACCACCTTATCTTTTGAAAAGTGCACGATGTCTGAAAGAAAAGTATAGTGGGAAAATGTGGTCCCTAAACTGGCTCGTCCTATTTTTAACCTATACTTATTTCTTCCATGTTTATTAAATTGAGTGAGACAGTGAACTGAAAGCCTATTACAAAAAAGCATCCCGATAGGCGTAAGATGTTCGTCACACTCCGTGACATTATTAATAGATTTCCTCAGATTCTGTGATTAGTGTTGTTCTGTTCATCAGCCATTTTAATGTTTCCACTGCTGTGGCACAGGCCTTTCTTATGGGTGGATAAGGAGGACGGGCCATAGTTCGTTGGGACGGGCTATAAAGCCACTACGCCGGCCCAATGCGGGTTGGTGGGTGTCAACGACTGCAAATGCAGCCGGGACCATCGGCTTAAAGTGCCTTCCGAAGAACGGAGGAGCTTGAGATAATAAATTTTTGGTCACCCATCCCATAACCGACCCTTGCGAAAGTTGCTTAACCTCCGCAATCGCCAGGCCCGGCGCTAAACCATTGCGCTACCGAGCTCGATTAGTGTTGACTTTATCATAAATGTCAAAAGCTCCAGAAATATTGAGATTTTCATTGATTATCCTGTGTGACATCGTGTCCTGTTCGATTAAATTAGAAATGGTCACTCTACTTCTAAGGAACGGAAGACAGGATCAGAGTGTTTAATTGGATAAGGAGCGATGATTAAATATTTCTTACACTAGAATGGGACTATGTAATAAATGGAATAAGAAAATCATCAATTACTTCTATACCTTAATGTAATGACAATATCAGTTTTTACGAACCATGTGTTAAACTAAAGCACGAACGAAACATATATACGTGTTACAAAGACGCCCCTAATGCCGAATATGGAAGACAGAGACCATCAAACCGATCAAATTTTACTATGAGACCAACTCTGAAATCGCGAAAAAATTAGCTATTTCATACAAAAAAATCGGGTTGCACTCCGGGAGTGCCGGCAGAAGTGAAAACTTGAATATTAACGTTGTGCATTTTTGATATTTTGGAATGGTTAGGGAATAATTTTGCACCTTGTTTTGACAGGTCTCCAAACACAGTGGCGCTGCCCAATCGGATACTTTTGGAACTGATCAGGCCTATGTTTGACAGGTCTCCAAACACAGTAGCGCTGCCCAATTGAATACTTTTGGAACTACCAAGATTAGTCCCCAATGGAGACGTCTTACAAATTTACTCTGCATTTGAATTTACAAATACAGAACAGTATTGAACGAAAGTCTTATCCATAGCTTGACAGAAAATCTAGAGTTTTTACATTGAATTAAAAAATTTGCGCGTTGCTATGGTGACACTAGTGTTTACGTCTTGAAATGACGCGCCGCCATTTTCGTCGCGCCCCGTAGAAAGAGAGGGAATATTTACGCCGCCAGCTGTCTACTCTCCATCCATCTTACGAATCTTACGAATTTTCGATCAGGGCCACGTGATCCTGACTGACGCGAGTTTAACATTTTTTCCCCATTACAAAAAAGCCGCTAAAGAATTTTTCACTTCAAAAATTAATAATGAAAATATAAAAACGTGGATGTTATAAAAAAAATACTATAGTATGAAAAGCTTCAAATCCTATTTAATGGCTTTTATGCGTCATATTAAAGTTGTATACATCAGTTCCCAGAGTTTTATACCTTTTAATCAATCCATAACACTGTCCCATAACATTTGCTTTGAACTTAAGCTATTAACTTTACATCTTTTTATAACTCATAATTCATTTATTTGCAAAATATGGTACATACAAGATGTTATAATTATATTTCCAGCATATTCTGTCGAATGTTTCAACGTGCAAATACTTAGATTTAACTAGATAATACAATTTTATTGCATAATGTCTATAATGGACTGTATGAATTAAAAACTCTCTTCGATATTTTCTTCTTTATTTGGGTCTTCCTGTTTACAATGTTGCGTGGTTGAACTGCGATCTCGAACTGTGCTCAGACACTATCCGGCCCTATTTTTATACCTGCGCGCACCGAGCGCCCGGCCGGCTGTGGCCAATCACAAGTCCTACATTTATTGCCTGACCAATCGCAGGCCCTACTTTAATTTCTAAGCGCTGTCTCGTTCCTACCGGTGCCTCTCTGTCTCGCAGTGTTATCTCTGTCTAATATATACTTTTATTTCTTTCTTTCTAATTTGTCCTACCTCGGATAGTGTGCTGAGCTTACAATTTTTAATTTGAACTTATCTAACAACAATATCTTACTTTGCGTACTTATGCCTATTTTTACATATCTTTTCCTACTTATTCTTACTTATGAACTAAATGAATGTGAACACCGTTTTGGAATTCTTTAATAGAAACTCTTACGGTCTAAGTTTATACATATCGAAAAACACGTGCTATTTATTTACATGTTTGCTAAGCTCGCCGTCCTCAACATCCTCCCCCCGGCGTAGCTTGCGTAGCCTCTTCCACCGGGAGCACGGCGAGTTTACTGGCGGGACGCTTGAAGACCCCAGTTCTAGTCTTGACTTCGCCACTCGTACACCGCCGTCTGGTCCCTCGTACACCCGCTCGATGATACCCATCGGCCACACGTTGCGGGGCAGCGTATTGTCCACCACCACGACGACATCACCAGGTTGCAGGCGTCGTCTCATGTTTGCTGCTTCGCCTCGCGGGATCAGGGTTGGGAGGTATTCGTGAACCCAACGCCTCCAGAAGTGATCCGCTAAGGCTTGGCTGGCTCGCCATGTCCTTCTGTCGACTTTGTTGCACGGTCCCGTTGAAGGCAGCCCAATCGATGAGCCCAACAGGAAGTGGTTGGGTGTGAGCGCCTCCAGGTCGTCTTTGCTCACGCTGACGTGGGTCAGCGGTCTGGCGTTGATTGAGAACTCCGCTTCGGTCAGCAGAGTCCCCAGGACCTCTTCTGCGGGCGCCTTTTCACGCATGGTGACGCTAAGCGCAGCCTTCACCGAGCGTACTAGTCGTTCCCAGGCTCCTCCTTGGTTTGGAGCCCCTGGCGGTATGAATCTCCACTCCATCCTATGTAGCAGCCCTTCCTCATGCAGAGCTGGCGCCCATTCAGTGTAGGCAGCTCGTAGCTCCTGGTCGGCCCCTCGGAAGTTTGTTCCATTGTCCGAGTACATCATCTTTGGCCATCCTCTTCTGGCCGCCATACGTCGTAGCGCCATTATTGCGGAGTCCGTTGAGAGCGACGAGACGAGCTCTATGTGGACGGCGCGCGTGGTGAGGCAGGTGAAGATCGCTCCCCATCTCTTCTCTCGGCGGCGCCCTATTTTAACCATCATTGGCCCAAAATAATCCACGCCACAGTTAGTGAATGGGCGGTGAAAAGGGTCCAGGCGGGCACGTGGGAGGTCCCCCATCGTCGGTGGTCTTGGTCTTGCTTTCTCGATCTTGCACTTCGCGCAGTCTCTCTCGATGGCTCGTACTGTGGGTCGTAGGTGGATGACCCAGTACCTTTGTCGCAGGTCGTTGGTCACGCGTTCTCTGTTGGCGTGACCTGCAGCACAGTGTTCCCGTAGCACAATGAGCCTCGTTATTCGATGACGTCCGTCCATGATTATTGGTTTCTTCACGTGATCGGGGGCGGTGGCGGCTTGGATTCGACCGCGCACCCTTATCATGTCGTCCTCCAGCACTGGATCTAGCTGGAACAGGCGACTGCTTCTGGTTATCGGTCGTCCCATCTTCATTTTCTTAATGTCTTCTTTGAAGCTTTCACGCTGTGCTCGCTTGATGAGCTCTTGTTCTGCTCGTTCTATGTGCTGATGTTCCATCCGCTTGGCTTTTCTTTTGCATATATCGATGAAGGCCAGTACCCTTGCCGTCGCACGCACTAACGTTTCATACTTCGAGAAGCGTGCGGGGTCTGGTGTCCATTCTTGCTCGTGTTCTTCTTCGGTCACGTGTAGGACTTCGGATTCTTCTTGTTCTTCTAGGGCTTTTGCCATAGGCCATTGCTCCTCTGGTTCATATAAGAATCGAGGTCCTTCAAACCATCTGCTGTTGGCACTTATTGGTTCGTCCGACAGCCTGGTAGCGTCGTCTGCGACGTTCTCCGTGGTCGGGAGCCATCGCCATTCTTCATGATGTGTGAGCTCGGATATTTCCCCCAGTCGATGAGCCACGAATGGGGTGTATCTCTTTTCATCGTGACGTATCCAATGGATCACCGTCGTCGAATCGGTCCAATAAGTCGTGCTTGCTATCTTCAACCGATGTTCGTTCTTGATCTGCTCGGCGAGCCTCGCTCCGATGACCGCGGCTTGAAGTTCTAGCCTTGGTATTGTTTGCGTTCGTCGTGGCGCCACTTTGGCTTTGGCGGCCACGAGAACCACTTTGATCTGCCCGTCGCTGCTGATCATCCTCCAGTAGGCCGCAGTTGCGTATGCTTGTTCGCTGGCATCGCTCAACACGTGTAACTCGATGCGCTCGTACTTCTGCGTCGAGTAGCACCTTTGAAGCCGTAGTTTTGCTATATCTTCCAGGCGCGCCAGCCACCTTGAGAATTGTTCTTGCTCATCCCTTGGGATTGGTTCGTCCCAGGAGATCTTTAGGCTCCACAGGTTCTGTAGTATTATCTTCGCTCTTATGGTGAAATGGCTCAGCAGGCCCAGCGGGTCGTAAATGGACATGACCGCACTGAGGGCTTCCCTTTTGGTCGGCGCGCGCACTTGTCTTCTTACTTCTTCTGGGACCTTGTTCATTGAAGTATTGAAGCCCAGCTCGTCGTTTTCCGAGCTCCACATCAGCCCGAGGATCTTGTTTTGTTGTTCTCCCCCCAGTAGGGTAGAGGTGGTGGCATGCAGCTCCGTCGGCACGTCACGTAGCACTTCTTGTCTGTTAGTACTCCATTGCCGCAGCGTGAATCCTGCTGCTGCGTGCACCTTCCTTGTTTGGGCTATGGCGGTCCGAGCTTCTTCTTTGTTTTCATAGCTCGCCACATAGTCGTCCATGTAATGTGATGTTGTGATGGCTTCCAGCGCCAATGGACATTCCTCTTTATGTTGCTCGGCGTTGAAGTTCCTCACGAAGTGTGCCATGAATGGTGAGCTTGCTGCGCCGAATATCATGCTCGTCATCTTGAAGTGTCTTGGTGGGCTTATTCTATCTTCACCGCGCCATAAGAATTGTTGCGCGGGCTGATCTTGCTGCCGTATCTTGATTCTTAGGAACATCTCTTGGATGTCTGCTGTGACGGCGACTTCATTTTCTCGGAATCTGAACAGGATTCCAGGAAGAGAGAGTAGCAGATCAGGTCCCTCCAGCAGGTGGTCATTCAGGCTCACTCCTCGGCTCTTCGCTGCCGCATCGAAAACCAGTCGCTGCTTGCCGGGCTTATTTGGGTTCTGCACGGCGAAGTGTGGGAGAAACCAGCAGCGGGAACTGTTCATCTCTGACCCATCGCAGGGCTCCGCGTACCCCTTCTTCAGTAGGTTTTCCATTTGCGCAGTGTACTCGGCCGCGAACTCAGGTGATGCGTCCATTTTCTTTTCTATACTTTTCAGTCTTCGGAATGCCGTGTCATAGCTCGGTGGCATCTTGATTTGATCGTGACGCCATGGCAGACCAACTTCGTAGCCCCCGTCAATTTTCTTAATTGTCTTCTCCACTGTTTCGGTGGCTCGCTGGTCCGCTTCACTTATTCGTGGTTTCTTCGAAACGCCCAGTGCCTCAATCTTGAAGTGGTAGTCGACGAGGTTGTGGAGTTGATTGTCGCGTCGCTCATCGATGTCCGAGTGCCGCTCAGGTTCATAGATGTGTAGCACTCTTTCGCTTGTCTTCATGATGACGCTTCGTGGTACCGTTCCGTGTACCACCCAACCAAGTTGTGTTTTGGAAGCAGCTGGCTGGTCTGGTCCCCCGGTCCTTAGTTGCCTGGAGACTATGTTTTCCCAATGGTCGGTGCCCACTAGGATGCCTGGCCGCGCCTTTTCATAACATATTTCTTCTTGTTTCACGTCTCGAAGATGTTCGTATTTCAATAGCTCTTCAGGTATAGTTTGTTGATGTAGCCTCAAATTCTTCATGGTTCTGGCGTTCAACTTGTAGGACTTGTTTTCGTTCTTGCCCCGGATTCTTACTGTGACTATCTTGCTATTGGTGCTTCTTGTCATGTTCACGCCGTGTAACTGCAGTGTGTGTGCCGGTCCCTCAGCTCCAACTTCATTGGCTATGTCTTCGTCGATGAGGGTGATGGTTGCTCCTTCATCCAAGATAATATTGGTTTTGGTGGTTAAAGAAAACACATGTTTATCGTTCCGTGGTTGGATCTGTATTTATTTTAAAGCGAGCAATTACAATAAACCTTATTCTAATAATCTTTTATGCTTAATAGACATTTTGCATGTTATATGTAGCAGTCACTTACATAAATAATTATGTTGCGGTACAACTATAAAATCATCTAAAATCATCATACTTCACCTCCCCTGAAAGTTCACTGTACACCCCCAACGGTAACAGAGAAAAAAAAATATAATAACAAATATATTTTTTTTACATAGAATTAACTAAAATTAAAATTAAATACAATAGTTTTAATGGTTGAATAATTTTGTGTTGTTCTTATGTGTTACATATTTTTTGTTATTCCTTAAAATCTTAACATTTGGTGATAAGTCTTCAATTACAGTATATGGACCTAAATAAATTTTATCAAGTTTATCACGTGCTTGATTTTTTAGCAATACAAGATCACCTGGTTTATACATCACAGGGTTAATATTCTTATCATAAGACTGTTTCCTATTTTCCTTACTAGATAAAATATTTTTTCTTGCATCTGATTGTGCTTTCTGTAATCTAAATTTCAGTTGTAAAGGGTAACTATCGTAATTATACAGGGGTTCAATAGATACATTCTGTAGATTACTTGGTAAATTACAAAGTTTTCCGAAAACAAGTTCATATGGCGTGTATTTGGTTTCAGTGTGTACACTCGTGTTAAAGGCAAAACACCAGTAAGGTAACCATGAACTCCAATCTTGTCTATTTGATTCACATTGAATTCTAAGAAAAGCTCCTAAATTTTTATGTGTATTTTCCAAAGCACCTATGGTTTCATGGTGGTAAGCTGTAGATTGTAACTTTTTGATGTTTAATAATTTGCAAATTTCTGAAAAAATTGAGGACAGGAATTCAGTACCTTGATCAGTGAGAATCGTGTGAGGCACACCGTATCTTAAGATAAAATTCTCTACCAAAGTTTGAGCTACTGTTTCCGAATTTTTATTCTGCAAAGGGTAAGCTTCGACAAATTTTGTCAAATTACATTGTAGGGTTAACGCATACTTATAGTTAAAATTATCTTTCTCTAATGGTCCTATTAAATCTAAACTTATTATTTCAAAAGAAGAATTTGCCGTTGTCGTAATGACCATCGGCTCCTTAACATACTTATTTGTAAACTTGTATAACTGACAATGCTTACATTTCTTAACATAGTTTTTGACGTCATCGTCTAATCCTTTCCAAAAATAATATTTTTTAATATTATTTGTCATTCTGTTTATACCCGCGTGGCCACTCGTGGGTAAAAGATGAAAGTCATTCAAAATTAAGGTTTTATCGTCTTGATTAGTAATACGTATTATGTCTTTAATAACAAGAATTCGTGGTGACTCTAACGGTCGTATTTCTCTCAATAACATATTGACATCTTTCTTATTATATTTATTTTTTATAATAATGAGCTCATTTATTCCTATCTTTCTGCATAACGACTCTATTTCTCTCATCAGCACTTCGTAAGTAGATGACGATCGAGTAAATAGGTACATACAACTTTCCGTCGGCACGTAAATACAATTGCCTGACTTACTTTTAATTATGTCATTATAGTTATAATCATAACTACTATACTTTGAACATATTATCAATTCTATTCCGTTAATTGGTTTCTTCAGAATCTCAACGACTTTAGGTTGATCAGGCCTATCGATCGGAGAAGTCTGGGTAGATAAATCCGTGTTAGTAATATTTTTATTCATATTTAATTTTTGACGTTGTGCCCTTGTTAAAACGGATACAACCTTTCGATTTAATTCTTTTAATTCGGTACTAGTTATAGGTAAACGACTTAACGCGTCAGCGGCGGCGTTATCTTTACCTGGAACATGCTCAATAATGAAATCATACTCCTCTAAATGCAATCTAAATTTTGTTAATCTACTTGATGGATCCGTCTTACTAAACATATATATAAGAGGTTTGTGATCGGTCATAATTTTAAATCTTTTGCCATACAAGTAGGGTCTAAAATGTCGTACAGCCCATACGATAGCCAATAATTCCAATTCAATTATTGGGTATCTCGTTTCCGCAGGGTTCAAGGAACGACTAGCATAGGCTACCACACCTCCTGTGCTATTGGATAGTACAGCACCTAATCCAGTTTTTGAGGCATCTGTCTGAAGGACAAAGGTATTATTTTCAGAAAAATCGGGATATTGTAATATGGGTGGAGTAATTAATGCATTTTTTAACGTTTGAAATGCTGATTCGCATTGTGATGACCATTGAAAAGTTACATTTTTCTTACAAAGTTGGTTTAATGGATATGCTATACTAGCGAATTGCGGTATGAACCTTCTGTAGTAATTTGCAAACGCGACAAATCTTTTGATATCATCTGTGTTTACGGGCTTCGGATAATTTTGTAAAACTTGGATTTTAGAAGGGTCGGGAATTATTCCCTCGGATGTAATTTTGTGACCTAAATACATTATTTCTCTCTGCAAAAATTCGCATTTAGTTGGATTTAGTTTAAGATTAACTTTTCTAAATCTTTCTAAAACAGAAATTAAATTTTTATTGTGATTTTCAATAGAATTTCCAATAATTATGCAATCATCTAAGTAAATAAATGCTTTTTTATAGTTTAAACCTGACATTGCTATCGTCATTAACCTTGAGAACACACTAGGGCTTGTTTTGAGTCCCATGGGGCATCTTTTCATTTGATATGTTTTGTCCGTAGTAAATGCTGTATATTTTCGTGAATTTTTATCTAACGAAAGTTGGTAATAAGACTGAGATAAATCAAGTTTGGAAAAGTAAACACTACCTGCTAAAGAGTCTAGGATTTCCGAAATATTAGGTAATGGAAACTTATCATCTTGAATAATTTTATTAAGCTGTCTGTAATCTACTACAAGACGCCATTTTTTGTTTCCTAATTTGTCCGACTTTTTCGGCACTAATAACACTGGACTCGACCATTCTGAAGTCGCTTCCTCAATAATGTCATTTTCTAACATTTCTTGAATTTGTCTCTGTACTTCCGATTTAAGTGCATGAGGCAGTCTATACGGTTTTTTATATACTGGCGTGACGTTGTCATGCAGTTTAATCGAGTGTTCCATTAAATTAGTTACAGATAATTTATCTCCAGGAAGATGAAAAACATCGGCATATTTTGCACATATGTTTTCTATACTTATTTGTTCCTCTTTATTTAAATATGAGTTCAAGTCAAGTAATTCAAATAATTTTTTAACTCGGTCTACTGTAATAGAGCTAGAGTCAAAATTACATATCTCAAAATCGTGTAAATTGTGTACGTCTAAAAACGAAAAATCTATGATTTTTTCTGCGTCAGTCGTATTTAAAATTTTAATTGCAATTTTTCCGTTTTCGGATCTTGCAATCATACCAGCAATGAAAATTCCATTATGCGAAGGAATTTCACCTCCTAAAATAACACAATCGCTAATTAAGTGTATAGGGATGTGTTTAATCACTTCACAGCGCGGTGGTATTGTATGTAAATACCCATTAGAAAGACAACTTGTTATGATTGACTGATTATTATCCGTCAATGTAAGAGTGCAGTTTTCATAATTAATTACTGCTTTATACTTTGACAAGAAATCTTGTCCTAAAATTCCGTTAGCTGAACAAGAAATACTTTCAAATATGTAAAACTTTTGTGTAAATAGTACACCATTAAAATACAAGTCTAAGTAAATATATCCTATGGAATTAAGATTACCACTAATTCCTTTAATCATTATTTTATTACTAATCATTTTATTAACTAAATCCGGATATTTTCTTAACCAATCGTACTTAATAACACACAGACTGGCGCCAGAATCTACTAAGAAACTAATATCTAAACTATTTTCTATAAGACACGAAACTAAACTACTATTATTATTAAAATTTAAAATCAAGTTATTATCAAAGTGTTCATTAGGGACGAAAAAACTCGGAATTACCAGAGTAGTGCGCATTATTTTCGTTCATGTCAGCCAAATGCTGAGTGTGCTGAACACGCGGCGCTCGAGTTCCCAACGTGTTGCGGTAAATAATACGATGCGGGGCGGCGGAACCGCTTTGATTATAATTACCTGGATTATTCCGTCTATAATTATTATTTGAAACGTTTGAAACCTTTGAAATCAATCCAGATCGGTTTACATTAGAATAGTTAGGCATATTTCTGTGGAAGTTGGAATTATAATAATTCTGTGGATTTTTGTTACGTGGGTAATTCGACCTAAAATCCCTTTGTCGGTGACTTGTTTGTCGGGTTTTGCCGTACTGAGCCTGGGAATGAAAATTGGAATGTCTTACCTTCATGACCTCGTGCTCAGAGCTCGTTGACATTGACTTTTCGTCAATGGCTGTTCCGATAGCCTCAGGCAGCGATGAAAATGGGCGGGATGCTATTATCGTGCTAAGTCGAGGGTCTGACAGTCCATCCGAAAATCTTTTAATTGCAATTTTTTCATTAAGTGGACGTAATATTTGAAATGCGCTGTCATTACCGTCGGCTTGAGCTATGGTCAAATTAACAAATAAGCTCTCTAGTTCTCTACCGAATGATTCGATGGTTCTATGACCTTGTTTTGAACGCTGTAATTGCGCTTGAATAGCAACTGAAGATAACTTTTGCAATAGTTTCGATCGCATATCTTTTATCAAAAGGGTTGTATTGGCATAAGTGGAGTCTAAACGTAGTTTCGCACTTTGAGACAATCGTGTTTTCAAAACAAAATTTATTAATTGTTGTTGAGAGGCATCATTAATCATTGTGCTATAAAGTTCAATACTTTCAATTAACTGCTTGGTGACCTCCTCTTGTCCGGTCATTGTAGGTAAAAGTGCAATAGCAGTTTTAAGGTCAAAATTAGGTAAATTTCCCGTAGCCATTTTGGACTCTTTTTCGGTACTTATAGGTTCATTAACTAAATCGACAATCTTACTATATAATATATTAATATCTTCTACTAACTTATTTACGAAAACTGTGCCTTTAGAACTTATTTCAGAACTATCTATTTGCAAACTCACTTGAGACAAAATATACGCCAACTTACCATATTCTAATTTCGCTTCTTCAAGTTTTTTATAAGCTAAATCGGACTTTCGCCTTTCTGGACCTAACTTTACCAAGTATTCTTTAATGTATTTTAACGAACTTTGCAATTTAATCAATTCATCTGACATAATAAACTATAAACTTTAACATTATTTCTCCACTTCTTAAATTAAATATCTATCTTTCAAATTAATTAGTTAAAAAAAATACAAAACACAATTTATAAAATTATAAAAATAAATGTACCTCTTATCTGGTTACAAACTTATAACTGGGAGCAAGGACAGGCAGGCAGGCGCTGGCTGCGGTCCATGTCGTTGCCAAATTGACGCTCGTAGGAAGCTACGGCAGAAGAAAACAGCATAGAACAGTTGATGCGTGCAGCTTGAGCTTGATGCTTGAACGATAGCTGCATCGATGATTGGGCCGGGCTATACCCTGGACACCTTGGGCCGGGATTTCCCTGGACTCCGCTCGTTCGTGGGCCGGGCTATACCCTGGACTCCTGGGCCGGGATTTCCCTGGACTCCGCTCGTTCTTTATACTGAAGTTGTAGGCAGTTCAAATGTTGAAGTGCGTTGGCAGTTCCGCTGGCAGTCTGGGCGATGACCATTTCTTCTTTATTTTGTTTACCCATGTCGAAATCGTAGGCGTAAGGAATTATTATTTTCATAAATCTTCTAAATTATTTTTCGTTCTTCATGTCTTCTTAATTAAACCCAAATATATTTAAAACGTTTTTCGGCAGGGTCGCCATCAGATAATATTGGTTTTGGTGGTTAAAGAAAACACATGTTTATCGTTCCGTGGTTGGATCTGTATTTATTTTAAAGCGAGCAATTACAATAAACCTTATTCTAATAATCTTTTATGCTTAATAGACATTTTGCATGTTATATGTAGCAGTCACTTACATAAATAATTATGTTGCGGTACAACTATAAAATCATCTAAAATCATCATACTTCAAGTGCGTAGGTGTGCACCTCCCCCCGTGGTCCGGTGACGACCACTGGACACATCTTCAGTAGCACGGCACGTAGGCCCGTGGCTTTGTTGGTGGCCACAGACAACACAGTTTCATTGTTCGACGGTGCTTGCGTGTTGGGTGTCGCTTGCGTGTTCGGTTGTTCTTCTTGTTTTTCAGTATGCAGAGACTTGTGATGCGGACGCTTGCATTGGTTCACGCCACATGGCTTGGCGCGACAGTTCCCTCTTCGGTGGCGGGAGCAGGCACACTTGAAGCATATTTTTCTCTCTTTCAAGAAGTCCCATCGCTGCTCCGTTGTCATATCTTGATACTTCGGGCACCGAGGAAGTGCATGTGCTTGTCCACAGTTCGGACATGATTCATTATCTTCTGTCTTCTCTGACATGCTGTAGACGGTACCGATCTTCTTTTTCGGTTGCAGGACAGCAGGTCGGAGTTCCTTCTTCGTGTTCGTACTTGTAGTCGGCGTCGGAGCGTAGGTGTATCTTAACGCTCGGTCCGCCTCTCGCATAAGGAAACGCGAGAGCATGATGATTTCAGGTTCCGCCGTCCCTTCATACTGGCTTGCGAAGTCACACCATCTCGATCTGATGTGTGGACTCAGCTTGTCTAGCACTTCTCTTGCTAGCATTGGGTTGTAGAGGTAACCGCGCTGGTCGATACTCTTCAGGACGCAGACGGTGTTTTGAAGGCGCACAGCGAAGCTATTTAGGTCCGTCGCTGAAGAGCTTGGTTTCGGCATCTTCTTCAAATCTTCAATTGCCCGATCGATGATGATTTCTGGTCTTCCGTAGCATTGTTCAAGCGTGCGCATGATAATCCCAGGGTCGGTGGCCGTGTGTAGTAATGCAGACACGACGTTTCTTGCTTCGCCCTTGAGACAACTTCGAAGTCGCTGTAGATTTTCTGCCGCCGATATTTCATACATCTTCGTGCTGTCATCCACTGCAGCCTTGAACGGTAGCCACTCGTTGACGTCACCACTGAATATTGGCAGGTCAGTGTGACGTAGTCTCGGCCGCGCCATCTTCTCTAATGTTTCGGCAAGTTATTCAATTCCGTTCCGATTTCTTGACGGCGTGTGCGATTGTGATTGCGATCGCTCCTTGCTGACAGGTACTTCGAAGCGTAAATGTCTTGGTTCTTCCCGTTGATTCGTTGCTCGTAGCCATTCATCAACTCGTTGTTCTTGAGGTTCTTCGTGCAGGCTGTCGTTGTCTTCTTGAATGATTGAAACCTCCGCAGCCAATCGCTTCTTGACTAGATCGCTTCGATTTCAAGTTCTTTTCTTCTCAATGTAGCGAGTTTCTCAGCCGCTTCTAGTTCCGCCAGACGAATTCTCGCAGTTGCGCTGGCTGTCGACCGCTGAGAGCGCACAGAGTGCGCCGGTGACCGCGCACGTGGTGTTTTTTCAACGGCGCGTGGTAATTCTTCAACGGCACCCGCACGTGGTATTTCTTGAACCGTCGACGTTCTTGCAGTATTCATGTTTCGTGGGTTTGCTTCGTTTCGCTCTGTACTTTGTTGTCTTGAGCTCGGCGAGGCTGGTGGGTCTAGTGATAGCCGCCTTCTTCGTTCGTAGTCGATCCGCTGCCTTTCATGGTCTCCGGGTGCTGCGGCTTGGGCCCTTTCTTGAGCGCGGCGTTGCTCTCCGGCGTCGCTTTGGCTCCTTGTGATCATGGCTTGTACCGTAGCGTGTAGCGTTCTTCCTTTGCTTCACTTCCGGGAGGCAGGAACCGAGGTTGCTTGATGTAGCGGTTTCTTGATCCGTTGATCCGGCGAAGTACAGGACCACAATATAATGGACTGTATGAATTAAAAACTCTCTTCGATATTTTCTTCTTTATTTGGGTCTTCCTGTTTACAATGGTGCGTGGTTGAACTGCGATCTCGAACTGTGCTCAGACGGCGTGGTTGTCTTCCGCTTGCGCGGGTGCGGGTTCGAGCTGCTGCTCCTTCCCCGGGCTTCATCTCATGAGGCCACTGCCCCATGGTATTGTGTGCCGCTGTGCTCGGCCGCCTTACGGCGAATGGAGTGACCCCCGCCGGAGGTTGCTGCGCGGCCCTCTGCGCGGTCTGCCGCACCGGGTGAGACCCCCATAGTGGGGGAGGCCCAGCGAGCGCCTGCGAACGGGCCACGGCTTAAGCAACGGGGTAGGGGTTATAATTTGGTGAGTGAGGTTCAGGGTGGGAGGGTGGGATTGGGTGGGGTGGGCTGGGGAGATGGCGGGGGCACAATGTGACGGGGCAGCGCCTTCTTCGTCTTCTTCTTGGCCCATGTATTGGTGATGGTGGGGGAAGGAGCTCTTCCCGCTGGTGGTGTGGTAGACAATAGTGGAGGTGGTGTTGATGTTGATGGTATTGGTGGTGGTGGTGGTTGTATCGGAGCTATGCCCCGCAAGTGTTGGTGGGGGCCATGATCGGCGCGGTGGAACATGCCACGCGCCAGGCGGCCCACGAAGACCTGGACCGGCTCCACCTTGAGGTCCCGTTGGATCACCTCATTGCGGACATAGCGCCCCGCCTGGGTGATAATGCGGAGCGCCACGTTCTGCTGCTGCTGCAGTCGCTCCCGCTGTGTCTGCGAACAGAGGGAGTACCACGCCGGTGCGGCATAGGTAAGCCGCGACCGGACGTGGGTTTTAAAAATTGCCCTCTTTGTCTTGAGGGGAAGACGACTTTTTAGAACGGGGCTAAGAATGGCCCTAGCTGCTCGAGCCGAGGTGGTCGCGTGGTCCACCTGGGCGACCATGTTGAGGTCGCGGTCGATGTGGCAGCCAAGGTACTTTATGGACGGCTGCCATTTGATGGTCTCGCCCCTCAAGGTAAGCTGCGGTGGCAGCTTCTTGCGCGACCCAACGAGGATTGCGGTGGTCTTGCCCACGTTCACCGCAATCCTCCAGTTGTCCAGCCAGGGCGGGATAAGGTCCAACTGTTTCTGTAGCCGCATTGCGGCGGCTTTGGGCCACGGGGAGGAAGTGAAAAAGGCACTGTCATCAGCGAACAGCGCCAACTCAACCCGTGGCTCCCACTCCTTTAGGTATTCATTGAGAGAAGGCATATCATTTGCATAGACGGCGTAAAGGATGGGAGATAGGACGCTACCTTGCGGGACTCCCGCCCTTATGGGGCGCAGACACTATCCGGCCCTATTTTTATACCTGCGCGCACCGAGCGCCCGGCCGGCTCCGGCCAATCACAAGTCCTACATTTATTGCCTGACCAATCGCAGGCCCTACTTTAATTTCTAAGCGCTGTCTCGTTCCTACCGGTGCCTCTCTGTCTCGCAGTGTTATCTCTGTCTAATATATACTTTTATTTCTTTCTTTCTAATTTGTCCTACCTCGGATAGTGTGCTGAGCTTACAATTTTTAATTTGAACTTATCTAACAACAATATCTTACTTTGCGTACTTATGCCTATTTTTACATATCTTTTCCTACTTATTCTTACTTATGAACTAAATGAATGTGAACACCGTTTTGGAATTCTTTAATAGAAACTCTTACGATCTAAGTTTATACATATCGAAAAACACGTGCTATTTATTTACATGTTTGCTAAGCTCGCCGTCCTCAACAATGTCAGTATTTATCAAATCACTAAATTAATAAAAATGAAATTAAATTATTGGAATGTCAGCAATAGAAGATGTCAAAAGTTATAATTAGTGTGCAATGTCAATAATTGTATCGTTTAGGAAGTCATTAATACAGTAATATGTCTTTTCTATTAAAATGTTAAACAATTTTCTTTTAAATTTAGTTGTAGGTAGTTCTCTTACATTATTTGGTATTTTATTGTAAATACGTATTGTCATACAAAATGAGTTTTTGGAATGTAATACCAAACTTTGCCGGGAATTCGTAAGTTCGTACCTTTTCTACCTTTGTAGTTAAAGTCTTGATTTTTTTTTGATAAATGATCATGTTTTTTTACAGCATGTTTTTTTATAAACCTATATCCAAGATCAATTTAAAATACCTAAAATAAAACTATTCGCAAGTTATTATTATTATTTATTTATTATTATTAGGAACAATTACACTGACATTATTTAAATATAAATCTCGCAAAACCAAAGAATATGGTTTGTCTGCAAGGACGTTCTCTCTACTTAGACAAATGTGTAAGTACAATTACAGATGGAAAAAGTAAGTACATTACTTATTTACGTAATTTGAAGTCAAGTAACAGCTATGCATTTAAAAGTTCCACTTTAGTGGCTGATGCGTAGTTCCCGCTGCAATTTCTCGTTTTTCCGAAGCACTAAATAACGCTTAGGACATTAAGCTGTACAATGTAGCACTTAATTGCTAATTTCCCGCTTCATGATGTAAAAAGTTTCTTTGTAACTCGTGCAAGGTGGCCTGTAGTTTTTAATGTCATGAAACGTCACCGACAATTTAACAACTGATTACGTAACCTTCTGATTTTGTCGTACTTATGTATGAAAAAATGACATAAATAGATTGATTGTTGAAAGTTAATCGGTTGTTTAAGTAGTTGGTGAAATTCAGCCTAAGTATTTACTTTCTCTCTCACTCTCTTTTCTCTCTACAATATTTGGCTAAGACATAGACATAAAAAAAATTTTCGCTGCGCTCAAGAAGACCAACAAAGCGTGGAAAAGATAAGTTAACATCATACAAACACGCTCTATGTTAAAAAGAGACAAAGGATCAAGTGACATGTGCCAACATTTTTTACAGTAAGAGCCCCTAGCGTCCCGCCTAGCAAATGAGCAATCACAGTTTGTTTAAAATATTTTTTAATCTTAATTAGAATTTAAAATAAAGATATCGTGGAGCTATGGTGTCTTCTGTTCTAAGTAATTGTGATGTGACAAAAAGAAACAATCTAAGTAATGACACTTTTCAAAGGTAAATAAGATATTGCCACACATTTCTCTAAAACCAAATTTCGCTACATTTATTCGTTTATCGGCAAAGAAAACAGTATAGAACATAGTTTATTAACTTCCTTTGCCATAATATAGTCATATTTTATGAATCTAAGTCATATTTTACGTATCTCATATAAAATGTATGGATTCGTTTTCGGATCACCTGTTTATTGACTATGTTGTTCTTTGACATTCTATTTCTATGGGCTAAAATCTATATGTACTTAATCCCTTAATCTGTATATGGGCAGCGCAGGAACGATCGTAGTAGAAATCCCTGGAGAAGACTTTTGCCTAATAAGTCTATGACTTTTACCCAGCAGTTAGTGTCGTATGGCTGATATGATGATGATGAAAGCCTAATATTTGAAAAAAAAATCTAGTCGCAAAAAATAACTTTAAGCTTGGGTCAACCTTAATTCAGCACAGCGCGTTACGTTGCGTAGCGCATGGGTCTCCAAAGGCCAGACTAACTCTTCCACGAAGTCACAAGGGCCAGGACAGGACCTAGCTAGTTCATCGCACCAACATACTGTAAATTTCAGTATGTTGGTAATATAGTAGGTAGTTTTGCCTACTTTATATTTTTTCAAAAAATAAAGTAGGCGAACCCTTAATATAGTAGGATACTATATTATATAGTAGGGTTGGCAACCCTAGCTGCAACGCACATGGATTTCGTGTGTCCCAGGTAGAGAATTCGATCCCGGGATTCCGACCGTTTTTAGGGTTCCGTAGCCTAAATGGCAAAAAACGGAACCCTTATAGATTCGTCATGTCTGTCTGTCTGTCTGTCTGTCTGTCTGTCTGTCTGTCTGTCTGTCTGTCTGTCTGTCTGTCCGTATGTCACAGCCACTTTATTCCGAAAGTATTAAGACTACACAGTTGAAACTTGGTAGGTAGATGTATTCTGTTAACCGCTTAACGAATTTAATACAAAAATTAGAAAAATAAAAGATTAAGGGGGGGCTCCCCATACATGGAACTGAAACTGAAAAAAAATTTTTTCTTTAAACCAACACGTGTTGGGTATCTATAGATAGGTCTTTAAAAATGACATTGAGGTTTTTAAGACAACTTTTTCTCAAAGTCAACCGTTTGAAAGATAAACACCGCCAAAGTGGTAAAATGTGTGTCCCCCCCCCTTTAACTTTTGAAATAAGAGAGTGAAAAATCTAAAAAAAATATATGCTGTAGATCTTAATAAAAACTTTCAACCAAAATTGGTTTGAACGAGATATAGTAATTAGTTTTTGAGATATAGCACATTTTCCATAACCGCAAATATAACTTTGTCATTCATATAAACACTGTGAAAAACAAACTTATTTTTGCAGACGAAAAATGATAGGTGGTATTAAATATGGTATAGTATAAGGTAACTACGGAACCCTACGGCGCGTGGCCCGACACGCACTTGGCCGGTTTTTTCAATCCCGAAATTTTCGGGATTGAGTTTTCATAATCCCGGGATTTTCGGGATTGGTTAATTAATTTTAAAAATGTTGCAAAATATAGTGCATGAAGCTAAACGCTCAGTGCCAGTGCTTTCAATATTACTGCACGCCTATAATTTTTAATATAAAATACAAGAAAACCATATGTATTTCATTCAAGCTTATAATTTCAAGCTAGCAACACAAATTAACCCAGCGGGTTTGCGATGGTTTCTTGGAATAAAAGTTTTTTTATTTTGAACTAAAATGATAGACAAGCAACTCTCACTGGGTTACTTTTGTGGTGATATTCAGTGTCACTGCTACTAAACAAAAATGTATGAACATTCTTCAAGATTAGTTTTGAAATGAGACATTTGTTACTCATAATTATTTATTTTAAATCAGTTTTTGCTAAGAAACTACTTTACTACTTAAATACTAACTAGGTTTTTAAAAGAAATCCGTTTATTTGGTCGACGTTAAGAGAAGTTATATCATAGTTTGTTAGTTAAATGTTTTTTTCAATCTATTAAAGTTCAAAGAGATCTTTTTTTTTTAAAGATTTTTTAAAATACAAAAAGTGTTAAACTAACCAGACTTAAAGTCTGATTAGACTTAATTTGACTCTAACTTTGATTAGTTAGTGATTAGAACACACTAGGTGTGTATTGTAACGTAAAATATGTTGATTTTTAACCAAATCTTAATTACATTTATTATTGTCTATTTTCATTTGTTGATTATAGAGTCGATTTTGGTAAGATTTATATATTTTATTTTTAATCTACAATCCCGAAATAATCCCGGGATTGGCTAAGTGTAATCAGAAATAAGGGCCGGGATCGAATTCCCTAGTCC
>OX038887.1:6220506-6256169 GCA_943789525.1 Agriphila geniculea | reverse complement strand
GTTGCCTTAAGCTCACCCAACACTGATAGTTTAGTATCGTCTGGTCCCTTGATGTTTACCTTGCATGGATAAAGTGAATGTGCTTTGCTGACATTTTTTTCTGGAACAGCAACTATATCTGCTCCTGTATCAATCAAAAAATTTAGATTACATTTATAAATATTATTTACATAAACCTGAATATTTGCTGAATATTTGGTATCAGTAGCACATACTCTCACTTCCTTGTTATGGCTTTTAGTTACACTATCAGATTTACAACACCTAGCGAAGTGTCCAGTCTTCTTGCATTTCAAACACACAGCTTTGAATGCGGGACATTGACTTCTGTTTGGGTGTAGCGCTCGTCCACAGAACCAACAGCTTTTTGACTCTATAAACTTTCTATTTATTCTGTTTACATCTGCATTTTCAGCCCCCAGACTGGCATTCTCAAACACTTCAACATTTTTTGCCATCACCACCGCTTGTTCCAAAGTTAAATTAATGTTTAATAACATTTTTTCTCTGGCCCTCTGGCTCTGTATTCCTACCACCACCTTATCTCTTATTAATTCGTTTTTTAAAATACCATAGTCACAATCCTCTGCGAGCACATAAAGAGCTCTGATGAAATCGTCCACCGATTCTCCTATTTCTTGATTTCGTTTATTAAATGTATATCTGGCATAAACCACATTTTTTTTCGGATGAAAATGCTCATCTAACAACTCCAAGAGTTCTTGTAAAGTTTGATGTTGAATATTCAGCTGTAACACTAATTCTTCTGCTTGTTCACCCATTAGGTATAAAAGTAAATCCACTTTTTCTTCCTCATTTTTTGTCGAGTTTTCACTTACTGTTAAATACCGCTGGAATCTTTTTTTCCAATTGTTCCATTTTTCTGGTTTGAAATCAAATGCGCCCGGAGGCGTCACTTGGCATGGCGGTGCACATACATTGAAAACTGGTTGTTCCGTGGATTGCTCTGGATCTGTCATAATGAAGTAGTTTCTCTAGTTCCAAAATTAAATAGCTGCCACCATGTTGTATTAAATAAAAGATTCTTTCATGGATTACTAGTATATTTCTAGATAACAATTATATGATACAATGCGCCTTTTAGCTCAGAAAACCAAGTGCCTGTCAAAGTGACAGTTCCCGTCAAAGTCACAGATTATACAACATATATCTTCTCTTATTAGATCACATAAATATCTACAAATATCTGTATGGAACTCTTTGTTTTTAATTTTAATTCAAATAAATAATATAGTTGTAAAAAAAATTGTGTGTTTTTAATGTTTTTAAACTTAAGGGGGCATGAGAATATTATTTTTGAATTGGGGAGGCTCAGTGAAATAAAGGTTGGGAAACCCTGCCTTAGAATATTTAAAAAATGTATGAAATTTACAAAATGGCCGCCACCGCGTCCGCCATAAAGATTTTTCTATTGTTTATATTTTTTCTACATTAAACAGAATTATACTGCTGCGTGTGATTACGTTTTGATTTTCTTTCTCACTTGCACTCAGCCGCCGCAATAGGACTTGAAAAAGAGTATCTCGAAAAATTTTTTTCCTTAGCAGTTTCCAGGGTTGCCAGACGTTGTCAACCAAAATACCAAAAAGTCATTTTTATATAGACAATACATGAACCCTCATACCCGAAACCCAAAAAAGACGTTATTTCACTTTTTTGCATTTTTGAATTGGGGTAAAAATATTCTACCAATCATAGTCAATTCATAATCATATTATATCAAAATACTTACAACTGGTCTTTGAACTTCAATACGCTCCAGTGTTGCCATCTGGAAGAATATTGACTTAAAAATGGCATATTTTCGTACCTCAAACAAAATGGCCACTACAACAGGCGCCATCTTGATTTTTCTTTAAATTCCCAGTTTGGTAAAAACTAAAAGTTGTTGTATCGAAACGGTAAAAATTATTACAAACTAAGCAACACTTTAGAGCTGCGCCACCGCGGTTTGCGGTCCAAAAATAGATGTTATTCAAAATTTTTCGGCGTGGCTGCCATTTTGTTCTTGTTTTTTTTCATTTTTCGTCATTTAAATCGGTTGGAAAACAAAAAAGTTACAAACCTCACCACATCCGCCATCTTGTTTTTCCTAAATGTCATAATTTTTCCCCAGTTCGATTGGGGTTTTGCACATTTTCCCCAAACTTCATTCTACCTTTTTCCACCTCCTTCTGAGAGAACAATTTTGTCTATCAGTCAGTGAGTAAGTGGTATTAAATTTTTCCCCAGTTCGATTGGGGGTTTGCACATTTTCCCCAAATATCATTATACCCTTTTTCACCACCTTCTGGGAGAGCAATTAATTCAATTAGTGAGTGAGTCAGTATGTGAGTGGTAATCGAACTATATAATTCTGGGTTTTCTGTAATTTTAAATGGCGGCCATTTTGCTTTTCCGCCATTTTGAATTTTTTTCCTTGCTTTAGGATCTGCTTAGTCCTGTACAACTTTAATTTGAGCACCATCTACCTATGTAGGTTCCATTTTGGCGGGCAGTACCCCGTCATGAGGATCTTGACCTGGACTTCCATTTTTAATTTTTTTTTCTGATGGTTTTCTAAATTTTGAATACTTTTTCCATACATCGTACCCCTCTACAAATGCTTCTTTTTGGTAATAAAAATGTGGTGGTACTTGGAAAATAAACCTACTTTCAATTTCAGTGTTGCTATCTTTTCGATACAAAAATAGTCAAATGTCATTAGTATTGGCAAAATCTAATGGGTTTTGATAAAAAATATTTTAAAATGCCGCAATTTCTATTTTTCACATTTTTGGGGTAAATCTCAAAAATTACCCTGAAATTGGGTAATATTTTTTACAGGGCGCTATTCCTTAGTACGTTGCATAATTTGTCTATACATGTCATCTTTCTCAAGTGTCGCAAACTGCCTCAAAATACTCATAAAATATTTAAAAAATGTATAAAATTTACAAAATGGCCGCCACCGCGTCCGCCATATTTATTTTTCGATTGTTCATATTTTTATACTGCGTGTAATGACGTTTTGATTTTCTTTCTCACTTGCACCCAGCCGCCGCAATAGGACTTGAAAAAAGGATATCTCGAAAATGCCTTTTTTCTCAACAAGTTTCAGGGTTGCCAGACGTTGTCAACCAAAATACCAAAAATTCATTTATATACAGACTATACACAAGTCCTCATACTCAAAATTTTCAAAAAGTGGTTATTTCACTTTTTTTTGCATTTTTGGGTAAATCTCAAAAGTTACCCCGAAATGGGGTAAAAATATTCTATTTATCAATACATTGTATCTATACCTATAGCCGTTCTTTAAACCTCAAAACGTTCGAGTGTTGCCATCTGAAAGAAAATCGACTTTAAAAATGGCGCGTTTTCGTACCCCAAACAAAATGGCCTCTACAACAGGCGCCATCTTGAATTTTTAAAAAGTTTCCCCGATTAGTAAAATTTAAGGGTAATTGTGGTGAAACAGTTTTTTTTCTTAAATCAAACAACACTTCAGTGTTGTGGCCCCGCGATTTGGGGCCAAAAATCAATTTTTTCAAAACTGCCCAGCGTGGCCGCCATTTTGTTTTTTTTTCTCATTTTTCTCAATTTCAAATGTCAAAATCTACCACTTTTGTAAGTTTGAACAAAATCGGTTGGAAAACAAAAAAGTTACAAACTTCGCCACAGCCGCCATCTTGTTTTTCCCAAATGTCATAATTTTTCCCCAGTTCGATTGGGGTATCGAACATTTGGTTAATGTCTTCACTTTTGAACTTGTCACAGGCAGTATGTAATCTGATGGCCCGTGTCATCACAAAAATGCACTTAGCTTGTTGCTTGGGTTTTTTCTTCGTGTTGTTCGTCAAATCTACCTCATTGGGCGAGATCGGTCGTTTGTATGACTTCGGTGGTGGTGGTTCTATGCCACCCTTCCGAGTCCGCAAGCGGTGCTCATTGATACATTATTGCAGGCGGGATGAAACGATTTGTTTTATTTTTAGCAAGAGGGGTATAACGTTTTAGCGTTTATTTTCCTGCGGAAGGCTTCGTGGTTTTCAGTAATTTTGTATGGCGGCCATGTTGTTTTTCGGCTATTTTGAATATTTTAGAGTCCTCTACAGCTTTCGTTTGAGTAGTATCATTTTGGCGGACAGTTTCCCGTTATGAGTATCTTAACCTGGTTTTCCACTTTTAATATGTTTTTCTGATAGTTTTCTAAATTCTGAATACTTTTTTCAAACATTGTACCCCTCTTCAAATGCTCCTTTTTGGTAATAACATTGTGGCGGTACTTGGAAAATAAAACGTACTTTCAATTCCAGTGCCATCTGTTCGATATAAAAATAGTAAAATGTCATTCGTATTGGCAATATCTAATGGTTTTTAAGATAATTATTGTTTAATTGAAAATAATAGTCTTTGAAGAAAAATTTTTTCCCGCTATTTGGCTACTACAACAGTGCAGTTGCAAAAACCAGTTTGTCAAAAATTGAGGTTTATTGTGGTGAAACAGTAAAAATATTTTTCTCAAACCAAACAACGCTTCAGAGCTGTAGCCCCGCGGTTCGGGATTAAAAAATTGGTTAAAGTATTCACAATTCTCCAGCGCGGCCTCCATTTCGTTTTTATCGTCTTTTCTATATTTTTTTTAAATTTAAATGTCAAAACTACCACTCTTGTAAGTTTGAGCTTGGTTAGAGCAAAATCGGTTGGAAAACAAAAAAGTTGCAAACCTTGCCACAGCTACCATTTTGTTTTTCCCAAATGTCATAATTTTTACCTAGTTCGATTAAGATTTTGCACATTTCCATCAAACATCATTATACTCTTTTCCATCAGTCAGTGAGTGAGTGGTTATTATCGAGGTATATAAGTAACCAGCCAGCAGGTTTTCTGTAAATTTGTATGGCGGCCATTTTGTTTTTCACCATTTTGAATTTTTTTTTCTCGTTTCAGGATCTGCTTAAAATCCGCTACAACTTTAGTTTGAGTACCATCTACCTATGTAGTACCATTTTAGCAGGCAGTACCCCGTTATGAGGATCTTGACCTGGACTTCCACTTTTAATTTTTTCTTCTAATAGTTTTCTATATTTTGAATACTTTTTCCGTACATTGTTTACATCTACAAATGCTCTTTTTTTGTAATAAAAATGTAAGTTTCTTGGAAAATCAACCTACTTTCAATTTCAGTGTTGCCATCTTTTCGATATAAAAATAGTCAAATGTCATTAATATTGGCAAAATGTAATGGTTTTTGATAAAAAATATTTAAAAATGCCACTATTTCTATTTTTCACATTTTTGGGGTAAATCTCGAAAAGTACCCTGAAATTGGGTAATTTTTTTTTACAGGGCATCACTCCTTAATACGTTGCATAATTCGTCAATACATGTCAACTTTCTCAAGCATCGCAAACTGCCTCAAAATAGCCTTACAATATTTAAAAAAGGTATAAAATTTACAAAATGGCCGCCACCGCGTCCGCCATATTGATTTTTCTTTAGTTCATATTTTTCCTATATTTTGCAGCATATACTGCGTGCAATGACGTTTTGATTTGCTTTCTCACTTGCACCCAGCCGCCGCAATAGGATTTGAAAAAAGGGTATCTCGAAAATGCCTTTTTCTTCAACAGGTTTCAGGGTTGCCAGACGTTGTCAACCAAAATACCAAAAAGTCATTTATATACAGACCGTACACAAGACCTCATACTCAAAATTTAAAAAAAGTGGTTATTTCACTTTTTTGCATTTTTGGGTAAATCTCAAAAGTTACCCCGAAATGGGGTAAAAATATTCTATTAATCAATACATTGTATCTATACCTACAGCTGTTTTATAAACCTCAAAACGTTCCGGTGTTGCCATCTGGAAGAAAATCGACTTTAAAAATGGCGTGTTTTCGTACCCCAAACAAAATGGCCTCCACAACAGGCGCCATCTTGAATTTTGAAAAAGTTTCCCCGATTAGTAAAATTTAAGGGTAATTGTGGTGAAACAGTAAAGTTTTTTTTCTTAAATCAAACAACACTTCAGTGTTGTGGCCCCGCGGTTTGGGGTCCAAAAATCAAATTTTTCAAAACTGCCCAGCGTGGCCGCCATTTTGTTTTTTATTTTTTTTCTCATTTTTCTCAATTTTAAATGTTAAAATCTACCACTCTTGTAAGTTTGAACAAAATCGGTTGGAAAACAAAAAATTTACAAACTTCGCCACAGCCGCCATCTTGTTTTTCCCAAATGTCATAATTTTTCCCCAGTTCGATTGGGGTATCGAACATTTTCCCCGAACATTGTTATACCCTTTTCCACCTCCTTCTGGGAGAACAATCATGTCAATGAGTCAGTGAGTGGTAATCGAGCTATATATAGTATAATTATTGTAATGAAATAAATCCATTCCTACCTTCTGCCATGGCCTATTTGGAGTTTTTTCTATTAGTATATCTTGTTTATTGTTAGTTCTCTCTTCAATACATTGAGGACAGTTCTGCACTACTTTTTCTATTTGAGTCGACATACCTGGCCACCAAACTGTTTGTTTTGCCCTACTCCTACACCTAGTGATTCCTAAATGTCCTTGATGAATTTTATCCAACATTTCTAACTGCATACTATCTGGAATAACTAAACGTGACTTATACAGGAGAAAACCTTTAGCCACTGAGAAATCATATCTATACTGGTAGAACTTTTTAAAATTTTCAGGAATTTTAGAAATTTTAGGCCAACCTAGGTTAGTGTATTTTACCAAAGATTCACAAATAATTGACTTCTCCTGTTCATTTTTTATTTTTTCTAATACCTTATCCTGCAGAGGAATATTTTTAAGAATAACATTTACAAAACATTTTTCAAAGTTAACCTCCTCATCATCTTTTCCATCTGTTGTTGATATTGGATTTCTTGACAATGCATCTGGCAATGTTAGTTTTTTACCGGGAACATAATTTACCACAAAGTTAAAACGGGTTAACCTCATTCTAAATGACATTAATCTTGGAGTCAACTCATCAATATGCTTTGTTTGTAAAATCTGAATTAAAGGCTTATCATCTGTTTCTAAATGCACTTTAATACCATAAACATAATCTTTAAATCTCTCAGTGGCCCATGTCAACGCTAAACACTCCTTTTCTATTTGAGAATATCTTTTTTCTGTGTCCGTGAGAGTCCTACTGGCATATGCCACGATTTGCCTACCCTTCTCCGATTCCTGCATTAACGTTGCACCAAGACCGTAGGAACTACTATCTGCTGCTAACACAATTTTTTTTGCTGGATCATAATGGGCCATTATCGGACTCGACTGTAACATTTCTTTAATCTTATCAAATGACACTTGTTGATCATTCCCCCATACAAATTCTGTATCATCTCTTAATAAACAATATAGTGGTTGCAATATTTCAGTTTTATTTTTTATAAATCTGCTAACAAAGTTTACCATCCCTAAAAATTGCATAATTTGCTTTTTATTTGTTGGAACTTCAAAATTGCCGATAGCTTGAATTCTCTCATGATCTGGACGGATTCCATGTTCATTAATAATATGTCCCAAATATTTTACTTCTTTTACTCCAAAAACACACTTTTTCTTATTAATTGTGATACCTTTCTCTTGTAATCTGTCTAACACTTTTCTTAGTATCTGATCATGAACTTCTAAACTTTCTGCATATATTAAGATGTCATCTACATGTAAAACCACACCTTCCAGATCATTAAAGAGTTCTGCGAACTTCATCGAGAAATATTCAGGTGCACAGTTAAGACCAAATGGTAAGCGCTTGTACATATAACGTCCAAAAGGTGTAATTATGGTTGTAAGTGATGCAGACTCTTTAGTTAAACAAATTTGATGGAAACCATACGTAGCATCAATTTTAGAAAAGTATTTTGAGTTTTTTAATCTTGCTAAAGTAACCTCAACTTTTGGGATCGGAAAAACTGGCCTTAAAACATTTTTATTTAATTCTGTGTAATCTCCACAAATCCTAACCCCATCTTTTTCTTTAGGTACTACAACCATTGGAGAAACGTATTGAGTTGGTTCTTCTACCTGTACTATCACACCCAATCTACATAACCTATCCAATTCTGATTTTACTTTCTCTAACAAAGGAATTGGAACCACCCTTGGTGTATACTGTATATAGCTCCTAGTTTTATCTTTCAATTTAATATCAAAAGGTTCATTAAATACCCCTAGCTCTTCAAAAATCTTTTTATATTCCTTTTCCACATTAATCTTACTAACTTCAGAACAAGATAAATTGTTAATGCCTAATATTTTTACTATTTTCATGCTTTCTATAGCTGGCACACCTAAGATGGGAGTTTTCAAATTTCTAACTACAAAGATGTCACCTGTATATTCCCGCTCCTCATACTTCAAAGTTGCCTTAAGCTCACCCAACACTGATAGTTTAGTATCGTCTGGTCCCTTGATGTTTACCTTGCATGGATAAAGTGAATGTGCTTTGCTGACATTTTTTTCTGGAACAGCAACTATATCTGCTCCTGTATCAATCAAAAAATTTAGATTACATTTATAAATATTATTTACATAAACCTGAATATTTGCTGAATATTTGGTATCAGTAGCACATACTCTCACTTCCTTGTTATGGCTTTTAGTTACACTATCAGATTTACAACACCTAGCGAAGTGTCCAGTCTTCTTGCATTTCAAACACACAGCTTTGAATGCGGGACATTGACTTCTGTTTGGGTGTAGCGCTCGTCCACAGAACCAACAGCTTTTTGACTCTATAAACTTTCTATTTATTCTGTTTACATCTGCATTTTCAGCCCCCAGACTGGCATTCTCAAACACTTCAACATTTTTTGCCATCACCACCGCTTGTTCCAAAGTTAAATTAATGTTTAATAACATTTTTTCTCTGGCCCTCTGGCTCTGTATTCCTACCACCACCTTATCTCTTATTAATTCGTTTTTTAAAATACCATAGTCACAATCCTCTGCGAGCACATAAAGAGCTCTGATGAAATCGTCCACCGATTCTCCTATTTCTTGATTTCGTTTATTAAATGTATATCTGGCATAAACCACATTTTTTTTCGGATGAAAATGCTCATCTAACAACTCCAAGAGTTCTTGTAAAGTTTGATGTTGAATATTCAGCTGTAACACTAATTCTTCTGCTTGTTCACCCATTAGGTATAAAAGTAAATCCACTTTTTCTTCCTCATTTTTTGTCGAGTTTTCACTTACTGTTAAATACCGCTGGAATCTTTTTTTCCAATTGTTCCATTTTTCTGGTTTGAAATCAAATGCGCCCGGAGGCGTCACTTGGCATGGCGGTGCACATACATTGAAAACTGGTTGTTCCGTGGATTGCTCTGGATCTGTCATAATGAAGTAGTTTCTCTAGTTCCAAAATTAAATAGCTGCCACCATGTTGTATTAAATAAAAGATTCTTTCATGGATTACTAGTATATTTCTAGATAACAATTATATGATACAATGCGCCTTTTAGCTCAGAAAACCAAGTGCCTGTCAAAGTGACAGTTCCCGTCAAAGTCACAGATTATACAACATATATCTTCTCTTATTAGATCACATAAATATCTACAAATATCTGTATGGAACTCTTTGTTTTTAATTTTAATTCAAATAAATAATATAGTTGTAAAAAAAATTGTGTGTTTTTAATGTTTTTAAACTTAAGGGGGCATGAGAATATTATTTTTGAATTGGGGAGGCTCAGTGAAATAAAGGTTGGGAAACCCTGCCCTAATGTATTCGAGGCTTTAGCCCAGTTTTATTTATTCTAATGGCTTTAGTTGAACTAACAGTAAAACCCTGTCTAATCTACTTTTATATTAACGCAATAGTGCGAGGTGGAATGTCACGCACGTACGATTTCGTGTCCCTCGACATTAACGTGGTGTTTGGTTCAGATTGTTAATTAACAAGCTGTTGTTAATTAAATATTCAACACGAGCCTAACTTATCCACTTTATTTCCTAATAAAATCTGGGTGTCTATTGCGTTTCGTATCAAGTAAAGGTATTTGCTAGAGCCGGCTGATAAATGATAATGACTTGAAATAAAGGAATCTTAAATTAACTAACGGCTAGACTGTTTGTGACAAAAAATATTTTTCCTTTGTTACATTCGCATAATATGGTTTCTCAAAACTGCCTTGCCTTGTACAATCAGCGGGACGTCAGACTATACATGTTGATCTTAAGACCGCCTTTATGCCGTACGTAATAAGAGCTGGTTTCGTAGTTCAAATGTTTAACCTAACATGCCGTCGTGCGTACGCGTACCTATTCGTAAACTTAGTGTGGCTTATAGATATGCACGTTCTCTAACGCTTTTAAAATTAATTAAGGACCGCCCTCATTATCAGTATTATTATCGGTCGGTACCACAGACTTATTAGAGAACTAGTATCGGTACATACAAACAAGTATTGATAGACATCCAGATAAGCGTTGCAATTTGCAATGCAATAGGTACTTTATTAAAAAAAATAAGATCACACAAAGGTTAGGTTACCTACCTACCATACATACGTCCCGATGAAGGGCCCTTTCTGTATTTGACAAGATTATCAAAGTTATTGAAATCGAGGTGAGCTGGTTGGTAAAAGCAATGACCAAATCTCAAACTATAATAAATGGTAAATTTCTGACAACTCACACACAAATAAAGCATAATACACTATTAGTAACAGTTATACGTACGAGGCATAATAATTTAAAATATTTTCGACGGAGTGGGAATAAGTTCGCGCTTGTGGGCCTTGTGTCGGCCTCGGCGCTAGATACGCATGCTCAAAATACGCGTTCCGCGCAATCCACGCCCGATTTCAAGATATTTGCCTCGTACTACTATAGAAAACAATCATAATCTTCCATGACATGCATGCACCATGCAATGATGCTAAAGCAGTCAACCGAGGGGGGCGATTTTAATATACATATAAAATTGTGAGGTGGTTGCTCAACCGCAAGTGTGGGTGAATCTACGTGGTTTCTTACTTCCTGCGTCATTGTCGTCACTCGAAAGTTTTTAAAAATCCAATGCATCGCAATAAATAAATTAAAAATATGCAAATTAATACAATTTATTATTGTACTCTAATGTAAATGATGGCATATTTTTGATTTATTCCTTGTGATGCATTGGATTTTTAAAGATTTTTGAGTAACGACAATGACGCAGGAAGTAAGAAACAACGTAGATGCATCCGGCACCCTGATTATCTAAAAAGAAACTATTTAGCGACCGGTTTCATTCCACATACATTGCTACTTTTCTTTGGTATGTTTTTTTTTATCCAAAAAGAAGTAGCAATGAATCACTATCATCTATGAACTGCGACCGGTCGCTAGGGTGGTTTCTAATGAGATAATCAGCCCGCCGTACGATCACGAATCACGAGCGGTTGCATATACAAATGGAAAATTTACTGAAGAAAAAATCTTTTTAAAAATACGTTTTTAAAACGGACTAAAAATTATAAAACTCGGACTAAAAACATTAAAACGGACTAGTAAAATAAAAACAGACTAAAAAGTATAAAATAAAATAAATTCTTCTGTAAATATTTATAACTGATTATATTATATCTGACCATCACTGTTACACCCTATTTATGGCAAAAAAACAATAATGAATTATGAACCCTATACCTACCTACAGAAATTATAAACCTAAAAACGTGGGCCGCGTTTTCTAAAATTTATCATCCATATTGTCTTCAGCGTGCGCCACACGTTTTTAGGTTTAAAATTTCTGTAGGTAGGTATAGGGTTATAAATACAGGATGCATTTGTAATCACTCTCCAAATTTTAAGGATGTGTTCAGTCCATGAAACTGAACAACTTTCTCGATGAAACATGTGTCGAAATACGCCAAAAAATTTTGGTCATCCCATACTAAACTGATCACGTCTCTTTGATTTGTATGAAAAGTCAATTTTTTTTTACATATTAGACCCTATGTTTCTTAGAGAAAGTTGTTCAGTTTCATGGACTGAACACATCCTTAAAATTTGGAGAGTGATTTCAAATGCACCCTGTATTTACAGAAGAATTTATTTTATACTCTTAAGTCTGTTTTTATTTTACTAGACCGTTTTAATACTTTGAGTCCGATTCTTATAATTTTTAGTCCGTTTTAAAAACGTGTTTTTAAAAAAGATTTTTTTTCAGTAAATTATTATTTTCTGCTTTTTTTTAGTTAACTAGCTAAGCTAAGACTAAAAATATACCATCTCCTCTCGGAGCACTCGTCAAGATGATTCAAACGAGCCCAAACTCGATGGGGTTGCATGGTTTTATTACAGGCAGAGTTCCAGTGGCCTTTTTCCGGCTCCATCATCAGACCCTGGAAACTATTTACCAACAAAGTACTCGTCAAGACGATTCAAATGAGCCCAAACTCGATGCGGTAGCGTGGTTTTATCAAAGAGTTCCTGTGTCCTTCTTCCGGCTCCATCATCAGACCCTTAAACTATTTCCCAACAAAGTACTCGGCAAGACGATTCAAACGAGCCCAAACTCGATGGGGTTGCATGGTTTAATATAGAGTTCCTATGGCTTTCTTCCGGCTCCATCATCAGATCCTCGGACACTATTTCCTATTACCTATTAGAGTACTCGTCAAGACGATTCAAATGAGTCCAAACTCGATGGGGTTGCATCATTTTATTACAGAGTTCCAGTGGACTTCTTCCGGTTCCATCATCAGACCCTGGACACTATTTCCCAACAAAGTACTCGTCAAGACGATTCAAACGAGCCCAAACTCGATGAGGTAGCAGGGTTTTATAAAAGAGTTCATGCGTCCTTTCAGCTCCATCATCAGACCCTGGAAACTATTTCCAAACAAAGTACTCATCAAGTCGATTCAAACGAGCCCAAACTCGATGGGGTTGCACATTTTCAATATTGAGTTCCTATGGCATGGCCTTCCAGCTTCATCATCAAACCCTGGACCTCATCTCCAATTAGAGTACTCGTCAAGACAATTCTAACAAGCCCAACCAAACACGATGGGGTTGTATAGTTTCATCATAGAGTTCCTGTGGCCGTTTTTCGGCTTCATCATTAGATCAGCTCAATGATACCATAATATTGCATTGCCTTCCAGTTCTGAAGTTTCAAGTCTCTAGCTCATCGGGAAGCTAGTATAAAACGTTCGCAAACTTTGTGTAGAAACACACCCACAAACACACAAACGAGAAAGCAACCCGTGTTAAATAGTCCGGTTCCCAATAGACGTAAACTCCATTTCCGTGGGACCCACCTCCGTTATACCGACTACCGGTATGTACTTGTTTGGTATGTTTTCCTGAATACAAAAAGTGCGGTAGTCACTTCCTAGGGGTATGGAGGGGGGAGCTGTGACGTAGCAAAGATGGCGGCCGGCCCATTCTATTAAACGGTATTCCTAGATAACTACTGAACCGATTTAGTTAAATAAGGTGTTGAATGAAAGATAATACAATGCGCATTATTTGATTTTATGCAAACGTTCATTTAAAGCTAATATCAAATGAAATAATAATTAAAAACCAAAATTTTGAAAATAAGAAATTGGTCCTAATGTGTATAATAGTAAATATCTCGGTATCCGTTAGGATTATGGAAATGTAGCTTATTATAAAACGTATTGTTGCTTTTATCAGCTTTTTAATAAACCTTAAATCATTACAATCGGGTAATAAACAACGAAGCTACAGTTGTTATAGTAATGGGAGGGAGTTATAAAACTATCTTTTTTTTTGTATGGACCTAAATTTTATTTCTCCAAAACCCATCGTGTATGGTATCGAATAAAAGGTCTTCTTGAGCTGATTCCAAATATATATGATATTATTACATTTTAGCTCCTGGTTTAAGGAAAAAATAGAAAAATATTTTCCAAACATACAGAGTTTGGACTCTTGGAGAAAGAAAACGGTTAATCGAAATCTTATGAAATATATGCTATATAACTCATAACATACTCTTGTCTAACGTTCTGGAAGTAATTTGGAAAATATTAGCATTGAGTATATTTTTTTTTAGTTTCCTTATTCTAAGTCTACCAGTTAGTATTTTTCAAAACTTACTTTAGTAACAAGTAATCGCAGTGTTATACATCGCACTGGTACTGTCTGGTACATTAAAACGCGGAAAAAGAGGGAGGTCACCTTTCTTACCCCTATACTGCACCCTCCCCCCCAAGATCAATTTCATTTTTGTTGATCCCAGTTTGAGTTTGAAAAAATTAATGAGAGTGAGAAAATTAATCAATAAATTCATTAATTTACTATAATTTAATGAAATATAATATTAATTAATTAAATAAAAACTTGTGGAATGTCTTTTGCAACTGTAGAATAGTTTGCGGTTACCTATTACCAATGATTTTAAAGTTCTTGCCTATAACTAGAGTAAGTTTTGAAAAATACTAACTAATAGAATTGGAATTTAAAAAAAATAAAAATAATACTCAATGGTAATATTTTCCAAATTGCTTCCAGTATATAAGATAAGAGTATATGACGAGTTATTTCGCGTATGTTTCATAAGATTTCGATTAAACGTTTTCTTTCTCCAAGAGCCCAAACTCAGTATGTTTGGAAAATATTTTTCTATTTTTTTTCCTAAACCAGGAACTAAAATGTTATAATATTATATATATTTGGAATCAGCTCAAGAAGCCCTTTTATTCGATATCAAACACGATGGGCTTTGGAAAAATAAAATTTAGTTCCATACAAAAAAAAAAAGATAGTTTTATAACTCCCTCCTATACTATAACAACGGTAGCTTCGTTGTTTATTACCTGATTGTAATGATTTAAGATTTATTAAAAAGTTGATAAAAGCAATAATACGTTTTATAATATACTACATTTCCATAATCCTAACGGATACCGAGATATTTACTATTATACACATTAGGACCAATTATTTTTTTTCAAAATTTTAGTTTTTAATTATTATTTCATTTGATATTAGCTTTACATGAACGTTTGTTAAAAATCAAATAATGTACATTATATTATCTTTCATTCAACACCTTATTTAAGTAAATCGGTTCAGTAGTTATCTAGAAATGCCGTTTAATAGAATGAGCCGGCCACCATCTTTGCTACGTCACAGCTCCCCTCTCCATACCCCTAGGAAGTGACTACCGCACTTTTTGTATTCAAGAAAACATACCAAACAAGTACATACCGGTAGTCGGTATAACGGAGGTGGGTCCCACGGAAATCGGTAATTGTAGACTTTTTGAAAAATGGGGACTACGCTAAAACGCCAGTGCATACGAGGACTAATTTGCTCGCCACCTACGGATTCGAACCCGGGGATTTATTGTCTAATTTTAAAATCTATCGCAATCGCTTTCGTTTGACAGATCGATGTGACACATTGCTGCATTTCTTTGGTAAGTTTTTATTTGTGCCAAAAAGAAACTTCAATGGATTATCCTGAAAGCGATTGCGATAGATTTTGAAGTTATAGACAACTAGCGGCCGCCCGCGACTTCGTCTGCGTGGAAAGGTTTTTTGCTATCCCTCGGGAACAATACTTTTTTTCGGGATGAAAGGTACTATGTCCTTTTCTGTACCCCTGACAACGTGTATGCAAAATTTCATGATGATCGGTTCAGTAGTTAGGACGTGAAGACGTAACAAACAAACAAACAAACAAACAAACAAACGGACTTTCGCATTTATAATATTAGTAAGGATAGAAAGGCCGGTGGCTAATTGTCTAATTTCAAAATCTATCGCAATCGCTTTCGTTTGACAGAATCTTACCAAAGAAATGCAGCAATGTGTCACATCCATCTGTCAAATGAAAGCGATTGCGATAGATTTTGAAAATTAGACAATAAGTCTGCTGCTCGCTTCGCTACCGATTAGGGCATGCAGAATCGGACCTCTTTGAAGAATCGAAAATTTCGATTCCGATTCCTTGGTCAGAATCGGGTACCCGGTTTTTTCGATTCTTTTCGATTCTTTTTTGTTTTTTTTTGTTTACAATTTTGCTTCATGTTAAGTAAAGAAAAAACGCGTTTATTTTTTTTTATCAAAATAAAATTATTTACTTAATATAAAACACGAAAACATAAAGAAAAAGCAAATTAATTATCACTAGATCTATAGTAGGATAGGAAGGAGTAGGACTCCTACCGTGTATTAGTAGTACTGTTTCATTTCTTCTAGTCTTCTCTTACAATAAACTCCGTGAGCTGTAAAAAGTGGCTCAAATTGTTCAAAAATAAAATGTTGCCATGAGGTTTCCAAAGAACACATTACGTGCTGTTAGGTATGTTATTTGGAGTATTCGCAGCTAGATGGTGCTTCTAATTTAGATAATTTTTCGAAATGGGTGAATATTTTTTTAGATAAATTTGGAAAAACTGGCTTGACTAAACATTTTTAGATAATTATTGAACCTGCTCACAAAATTTCACTAGAATCGGTTGAGAAATGCGACCTGTAGAGGAAAACAAACTGCCGGAAAGCCCGCATGAAATATTTTTTTTTATTTATCTCTGTCATTTTAATAAATTTTAAAAACTGTCTCGACAAAAAATCTAGATATTTATCAAACCTCCACACAAAATTTCACCGGGATTGGCTAAGAAATGCGACCTGTAAAGAAGAACAGACAGCGCTGGAAAGCCGGACTAGGACTAAAATAAGTTTTTCTATATCTCTGTATCTCCGCCATTTTGAAAATTTAAAAAAAAGTGGCGTGACAAAAAAATCTATATCATTTTCAAATATGCTCACAAAATTTCACGAGAATCGGTTGAGAAATACGACTTGTAGATGAGAACAGACAGCGCTGGAAAACCGGACTGAAATATTTTTTTTTTTAACATATCTCCACCAATATGAAAAATTTCAAAAAACTAGCGTGAACAACATAACTACATCATTTATGAACCCGTTTGCAAAATTTCACGAGAATCGGTTGAGAAATGCGACCTGTAGAGGAGAGCAGACAGCGCTGGAAAGCCGGACTGAAACATGATTTTTATAACATATCTCCGCCATTTCGAAAAAAATTAAAAAACTGGCTCGACAAATAAATTTTATATAATTTTCGAACCTGAGGCCGTACCGGCTAACGAATCGAGCTTCGAAAAGTCTGCCGGGTTTCAAATTAAAACAGATAAATCGAGCTCCAATTGGGCCAAAATGGCGAACCCTATTTCATGAGGTCACACAAACATCCATATCTTCCAAATAACTTCAACAAATAGTACAATACGAAATTCCTTACTTCAATTTATCTTTTTTAATTTGAAACTCGGCAAATTTTCTGAAGCTCGATTCGTTAGCCGGTACGGCCCCTGCTCACGAAATTTCACGAAAATAGGTTGAGAAATGCGACCTGTAGCAGAAAACAGATATACATACGAAATAATTTTTGCCCAAGCAGAAGCAGAAACACATCTAAATAAAGTGACAAGACAATAAATTGCACAGGAATTAACGATTAGGAACAATAAAAAAGGATTTTTTTTCGATCGTCCAATAGTGAGCAGGCAAAGAAATCTTATACCATACGGTCTAATCAGATGTTATTATGATTGTTTATTCGATTATTTGTGCGCGCCATCACAACTAAAGCCGTCTAAGTAGTAAGATTGGGAATTTGATTTTTTTTAACGAGAATCGAAAAGAATCGAAAATCGATTCTTACTAATTTAAGAATCGATTCTCACAGGACAAAAAAGAATCGGTTTTTCCCGGTTATTTTGGAATCGGTTAAAATCGGTTCCATGCCCTACTACCGATGCACCAAGCGGTCGATTATTAATATTAGATTTTAAGATTGTAAAAACATCCATTTTATTCATAGACTTAATTTTATTGAATATCTATCAATATAAACTTGGCCTACAAACACTTCGATAGGTAAATGTTTATGATACGAGAGAAAACGAGTAGGTATAATTCTTTCAGTAAACTCATAATTTTCAGTTGTTTTATTTATATCGTTCGATTCATAAAACGAATCTTTCTTTGTAAGGTAAAATGTTTGTTTTATTAAAATAACACATGTTAGCTGCTCACACTCACATTCGGTACAAATACGCTTAAGGCTGGTTTACATTATCTTAGTATTTAGTAGAGTGCTTAGTAGCGTGCGAGTAGGTTCGAATGCGAGTGCTTTAGTAGTTTTGGTGCCTTTCCAGTGACCATTTACACGCTTCCAGTAGAGTGTCATTTTCGCCATATCTAATACCTATTATTTAATTCAATTACACGTCACGCGTTCAACGGCAAATGCACTCTACTAAAGATGCTACTAAAATGTCGATTTACATGCTTCCAGTGCGAGTGCGAGTAAAATATCGCGCGGGGGGTGAGCGGGCGCGCAGGGGGTGCTACTGGAAAGCGAGTAGAGAGGCTACTAGAACGTTACTCTCTTTAGTCATAAGACGACCGTTTACATGTTTCCACTAAAGCACTCTCCTAAAGCACTCTACTAAAGACTAAGATAATGTAAACCAGCATTAGGCCTGGTTTACATTAGTCAAGTAGACGACCGAGTCGAGTAGCGAGTAGAAATAAATTGCTTGGCATGTTCGTCGATTTTAAAAGAACGTCAAACACACCACGTAATGAACTTCTACTCTCCTAAAGCACTCTACTAAAGACTAAGATAATGTAAACCAGCCTTTAGGCTGGCCCCAGACCTACCAGTTTCATTTCTTTGCTTTGCTGTTCTACCATGGACCGCCGGCCAAGAGGCTCATTTTCAATCTATCGCAAAATTTGACCAGACCACATTGGCAAGATAGCCATTAGTTTGGTGTTATCAAATATCGTCGTCTGGGTTGCAATGCGAAGTTTTAGTTTTAGTTTAAAAGAAACTGCTGTTTCATACAAAAATTAATAACGAAATTATCAAAATGTATGAAACAACTCATTTTTTTTCGTGATTTCAGGTTTGGTGGTGGTTTGGTAAAAGTTGTTCAGTTTTATGGTCCCTATCTACCCTATTCAGCTTTATAAGGCTTTACCAAACATCTTGTATAAATAAGCGATCGATTTATTTTTAACGATTGGATATCTCGTAAAAGCTTCCTACTTCGCAATCCAGGCGATGATATTTGATAACACCAAGCTAATGGCTATCTTTCCAATTTGGTCTAGTCCCAAAATGCGATAGATTGAAAATTACCCTGGTTGGCCGGCGGTCTTTCAAGCAAGGTAGAACAGCAAAGCAAAGAAATGAAACCGGTAGGTCTGGGGCCAGCCTTAGATCTAAGAATAATAACTAAGCTTAGATAAAAAAAATAATGACAAATTTTTATAAGTTTCCGAAACAACTAAAGTAATTAAGTAAAACTTTAATAATTGACCGAGCGAGCACGAAGTGCGAGCGAAGCGTCTCTGCTTCAGCTTGGGCAAAAATTCTTTCGTATGTCCGGCTGTCTGTTTCAGCCTACAGGTCGCATTTCTCAACCGATTCTTGTGAAATTTTGTGAGCAGGTTTGAAAATTATATAGAATTTTTTTGTCGAGACAGTTTTTTGAAATTTTCCAAAATGGCGGAGATATGTTAAAAATACAGATTTCAGTCCGTTTTCCAGCTCTGCCTGTTTTCCTCTACAGGTCGCATTTTTCAATCGATTCTAGTAAAATTTTGTAAGCAGGTTTAAAAATTACGTAGATATTTTTTGTCAAACCGGTTTTTTGAAATTTTTCAAAATAGCGGAGATATGTCAAAAAAACCTATTTCAGTCCGGTTTTCCAGCGCTGTATGTTCTCCTCTACAGGTCGCATTTCTCAACCGATTCTCGTGAAATTTTGTGAGCAGGTTCAAAAATCATATAGATTTTTTTGCTCATGCCAGTTTTTGAATTTTTTTAAAATGACGGAGAAATGTTAAAAATACATATTTCAGTCCGGCTTTCCAGTTCTGTCTGTTTTCTTCGACAGGTCGCAATTCTCAACCGATTCTCATGAAATTTTGTAAACAGGTTTGAAAATTGTATAGTTTTTTTTGTCAAGCCAGTTTTTAATATTTATTTTAAATGGCGGAGATAATGTAAAAAAATCATATTTCAGTCCGGATTTCCGGCGCTGTCTGTTCTCCTCTACAGGTCGCATTTCTCAACCGATTCTCGTGAAATTTTGTAAGCAGGTTTGAAAATAATATAGAATTTTTTGTCATGCCAGTTTTTTGATTTTTTTAAAAATGAAATGTTAAAATTACATATTTTAGTCCGGCTTTCCAGTTCTGTTTTCTTCTACAGGTCGCATTTCTCAACCGATTCTCGTGAAATTTTGTAAGCAGGTTTGAAAATTGTATAGTTTTTTTTGTCTAGCCAGTTTTTTTTTTAATGGCGGAGAGAATGTAAAAAAAAACATATTTCAGTCCGGATTTCCGGCGCTGCCTGTTCTCCTCTACAGGTCGCATTTCTCAACCGATCACGGTGAAATTTTGTGAGCAGATTTGATAAATATATAGAATTTTTTTGTCGAGGCAATTTTTCGAAATTTATTAAAATGACGGAGATATGTAAAAAAACATATTTCAGTCCAGCTTTCCGGCTGTTTGATCTCCTCTACAGGTCGCATTTCTCAACCGATTCTGGTGAAATTTTGTGAGGTTCGATAATTATACAACGTGTAACAGAAAGGGGGTATCAACCCGAAAGGAGGTCAATGTACTCGTGAAATTGAATACATTCCAGCAGAAATAAAAATTCAATAAAATAAAATTTTTTGACCTCTCCATACAAAATGTTGGCGGCAAATCCAAATTTTCTATGGAGAGACCCAAATTTTTTTTTAAGATTTCATTTTTTTTCTGCTGGAAGGTGTTCAGATTCACGAGTACATTGACATCCTTTCGGGTTGATACCCCCTTTTTGTTACACGTTGTATATAACTGTTTAGTCAAGCAAATTTTTCCAAATTTATAAAAAAAAATCACCCATTTTTAAGAATTATCAAAATTAGAAGCACCATCTAGCTGCGAATACTCACGTACCTACTGTGTGCTTTGAAAACTTTATGGCAACATTTTATTTTATTTTATCGCGAGGTCTACAGCTCACGGAGCCACTAGTTCAAATTTTTACTCTTCAATCCACAGAATATACAAGTTGTAACAAAAAAACAGCTAGTATTTAATCGGGTAACAATAAATTCCCATTTTGGGTATGAAAAATATTGAATATAGCGTACTGAAATACTAAGTGGGCGACGAACCGAGGGCGACTACACATATTGAAAATGGTTGACTGTAAAATACAAATTGAGTAACTAACTAGTTATTCAGAACGGGCGACCAAATTACTATTTGGGCGACAACCTTAGGGCACACAAAATATAAAACAATTGGCATATATTTTATTAAAAAAGGTGACTATGTGCTATTATCCTAAACGAGATGACAAAAAACAAACAAACGAGAAAGCAACATAATAAAAACGTGTTAAAAATACCATGTTAGGCAGCTTAAATCAGTTATAGTTACCTACTTGGTATAATAGTTGCCCACTCAGTATTTTTGTCACCCATTTAGTTTTCACTGCTAACTTAATCACCCACATGTCCAAAAAATAAACTGCTGCCCGATTTAGTATTTAAGTATCCCATTAACAGTCGCCTTTAATTATTTCCAGTCACCCAATTAATCAATTCACTTATCTGATTAAAGCTGCCCAACACTTTTATATTAATAGTCGCGCTTTTAAAATTAAATATACCTACGTATGCCAAATTTTAAATGTTGTGTGCCCTACTTACTGTCGCCCAAATAGAAATTTGGTCGCCCGTTCTGAATTACTATTAGTTACTCAATTTGTGTTTTAAAGTCCCCCATTTTCAATATTAAATGTAGTCGCCCCCAGTCCGTCGCCCACTTAGTATTTCAGTACGCTATATTCAGTAATTTTGATAGGTGGAAATTTATTGTTACCCGATTAAATACTACCCAAAGAAACGACCACTTTTGTACCTCAATGTACGGGGTATTGTGAGAAGTTTCCACGTTCAATGTGCGAACTTCGAAGTAACTATTTCACTCATGTTTCGTTTATGAGGAAAGTACATTTACTTCGGTCAATTGAATTCTAAACATTTGCCACTGAATGGAATGTTTGAGTCTCAAACAGCTTTCATGTGATTTGAGAACACGTTCAACCTAACTAGCTAAGAGAAATCGCTTTCGAAGAAACTAAATTCATCCAGCAACTTGATATTTTTTGCTAAATATCGATATAAGTCATACTTTTGGTGAGATTCTTATGTACTTACTTAATACACAATTAAATATAAAAATTGGTAAGTATTTTACTATGTATACTATTCATTTGTAGCTTCTACAAATGAGATTGATAGCAAACTAACTTGGTGGATACCAAACCGGTGAAAATCCAAGAAATATTGTTGGTTTGGCATCAGACATTTTGCTGTCCCCACTGCTGGGGCACCGGCCTTCCGTATGACTGGATGAGGATGATGGGTCATAAGTTAACCCACGACGCGGGCCCAATGCGAATTGGTGGGTGTTTTAACTGCAAATGCAGTCGGAACCAACGGCTTAACGTGCCTTCCGAAACAGGATGCTCGAGATAATAAATTTTTGGTCACTCATCCCATGACCGACCATTGCGAAATTTGCTTGATCTCAACAATCACATTGCAGGCCAATGCGCTAACTAACCCATTGCGCCATCAAGCCCCTCACGATAAATTGCTGGTTATCGTTAAATTATTACCTTGCGAGACTCTATAAACCTAACCTACAGTTAGAACCATGTGATGCCACTTCGAGATCGTTCACCGAAAGTGATTAGGACTAACGAAGGGATGCCTTTACTCTTACCTACCTGACAAACATAATCTTGATACGTTCAAAATACATCGAACCGTTTACACCAATAGAATCTAAAGTTATTAAGCGCACCCAGTTAATGTAAGGCAAGTGTTATATTTAGTCGGTTGTTTAGAGTAGGGCTGCTCCTCGGCGCATGATCGGAGCCCGCCCGGCCGCTAACCAGTCCGCCAGAGCTTCGGTAGATGTCGGTCGTGTCGTGTCGTGTATCGCATCTGCGTCCCCTCTCGTCCATAATAATGACTGACAAAACCCCCCGCGCTAATCAACCGAATACAAACCAGTGAAGGGTCCGGACCCCATTACGTATGGCATGTGCACACAACTAGTAAAAGTGCGTAACTTTAAATCAGTGAAAATTCAAAAACCAAAATGATACAGGACAGCGATACCGCAGCCCTCGCTGAGAGGGTCGCTGCCTTCAAAAGCGATCCAGAAAAACTACGACAGGCCACCGAATTTGTAGACCAACTCATACAGCAAGCTAAGAAAGAGGCAGAACTAAAACAAAAAGAGAAAGAGAGAAGTAAATTAGTAAGTATCAATGTATATTTAACAACGTAAGGAAAAGGAATTGATAGGGCGGTAAGTGTTTCGGAGTGTAGTGCTGCTGTAGATTGCAAAACTCGGCTTCTTCGACTGCTACGCTGATTTAAGCATCACCAAATTCTTTAAGAGCTTCTACGTTCTTCTCCAATATTTTTGCATGCTTCTCATCTGAATTTCAAAATTAATGAAATTACATCATTCATTCATCTAATGCAACGTAAATCAATACGGTGGCATCCACCAGACGCGGGTACTAAACAAACCGTGCGTTCAAAGCAATAAAAGAACGAAAACACGAACTTTACAAAGAGATTTTTATAGTCAATCTGTAAATCTTGTCCAAAACCCTAAACAAACTTTATGATTGTTATGTTTTCAACAGGCATGGGATATTATCTTTGGATGATTTATGTTTCACATAAGCCGATGATATTTTGGTAAAAGTTTATTGATGTTCAACGAGATTATCCAAGGCCTATTTATCTGATAACGCGTATGGTTATTTGATAGATTGTCATTCTAGTTAACGCTCTGTTTGCATAGCAATGCATCATTTTGGCCGAGCACCAAATGATTGGCGTGTCACATAAAGTTCAACCAAATTATCCTGTCAATTTGTAGCTACTAGTTGGTTCTAGCTAAATATCTAGCTAACTTGGGAGCAAACTTTTGGTAATGAAACGTAATTGCATTTTGCAGATCATTAGGTACCACTAACTTTACTAATGGTTTTGTTATTCAAAATCACAGTTACCGTATCTACTTACACCAAAATGATTTTCATAACAATTCTATATCTCCACCTTGGATAAAATCTCCACTAAATAAAGTTAAGTCAAACAATAGACAAAATGTCTAACCGACCCAAATGGGTTGGATTGGATATAAGTTCTTATTCTGAAATAAACTTTGCCTTACAAATGTATAATGTGAGCAAGATAATAATGATAACGTCTACCTACTTATTACATTACTTTGTTTTCACTTTCAGTTGTTTTTCTCGAGTTACTACGTCTATTAGCGTTTGTTTTTCAATAGGACTGCGTGATTACTACCCATTACCTGTAATGGCTGTAGCTTGGCAATTTTCACGACTAGGTATCATTCAGTATTCTGAGAAAACAACACATGTATCTATCTAAATTTTCCTTTAGCTTGTAAGAAATTTTCAAGGTCCTTATTTCACCAAATATTGACATTTGTCAGTGACATTATGTCAGCTATTTTTACAGTTTAATAAGGGACAATTATGTTGTGAAACAAGGGATATTTTTTACAAGTCGACAATTGTTCCGCAAACTTGACGCAGCCACAGAATAGATATAAGTACCTACTACCGTGCTCAGCTCCAATCTCATGTGAAGAATTACTGACAAATCTACAAATATGTAGACTTGTAAAAAAATAACCCTACTTCACAACATGTTTCTCCCTAATTAAAGTAACGACAATTGTAAAATTTGAAATAGGGCCCAGAAGTTGTTTTCTTACAGCACTCAATCAAATTCACACAATTTTGTATCAAATATTAGTTTGGTTTCATGATTATGAATTGCTAGCTTATGCAAAGATTTTTTTAAGTTTTTGTCATTTCTAATTTAATGAAAATATTTTTTTTATTACAGGAAGCACAAGAAGCCGCTGTGGGTAAGTTGATGAAAATTGCAATTAAATTATTAGTTATTATAATCATAATATAATAATCATCATTTATTTCGAGCTACATAGGCTCACTCAAAAGGTTAGTAACAATGATACTTAAATCTAATATTAGTATGAGCTTACAATACAAAAAAGACGCAACAACACTAAACATTTATATGCACATGAATGTACTATTGTGTGAAAATAATTCCTTTATCTAAGCCAGTGTTTTTCAACCTGTAAGTCGCGATCGCGACTCCCTGAAAGGTCTCGAAACCTTACTAGGGGGTCGCAGGTAAAAGAAAAAGGCAAGTGTTGGTCTACATAAGAATAAAATATAAATAAGTGTGAAGGCTGAACCAGTTTATTTTTTAACAGATTACAAGTGTATCAGTCACGTTTTGACATACTCGTAGGTACATTGTCGTGGTACATAGGTTTACCTACCTAGTCTTTCAAAATCACTAACATTTTATTTGATTTTGGCCTTAGGCCCTAGGGGGTCGCTAGAATTGTTAAACTTCTAAGGGGTCACGTATTAAAAAAAGTTTAACAACATTGATCTAAGCAAAAAGACGTAGGTATTGATATTTCCTGATTTTCAAGAATTTTTTACGTAAGTACCTACCTGATCACTCAGATTTTATACTTACAGAATTATCATAATTTTATTACCCGACTACGGCGAAGCCAAAACGGAGGGTATATGATTTTGACCTGTATGTATGTATGTTCAAATGTTTCATATTATCTTCTAAACTACTTATCATAATTTGACAAATGAGGTGTCGTTAGAAGCGTCTTAATTGCCCACTGGTTATAGGCTATGTGACGTCACATTAAATTGAATATGGCGCCCTCTAGAGGAGTTAAAGTCATGAACTAAAAAAAAAATTTTTTTCAATGATCTCGTGCTGGGTACCAATTGAATGGGCTTAATGAGCACTTTTCGAATATATATATATATTGTTAGCTTTTGCGCGTGGCTTTGCTTGTATAATATCTGTTCGGAGAAAACTAAAAAAAAACCTTGTTTTCTTGTTGCTTTTCGTCTTTTAAATGCTTCAATTTAAAGTTTTGAAGTAGGTAGGGTATAACTTTATGTTGTTAACAACTTGAGGCTTAAGGGCCGGTTCTCAAACGGTGGAAACTCGGAAAGTTTGAAAGTTTTTCCATTTAGAATCTTCTCGAAAGCGTAAAGTTTTTATTTACGCTTCATGCCAAGAAAACATAATGTCAAAGGAAAGTTAAGATTGCGTTAATATTTACTTTATTTTTGTATCGTACCTAGTACCTACCTACCTTTGATAAATATTGAAGCTTATAAAGTTGGTTTGCTTAAATAACGTCAAAATGAGTAACGATGAATTGAACGAAAATCGACAAATTATTGAGAAAATGGTTATTTGATGCCATTTTTTATTTTTTTTAAAACTTATACCTTAAAACTCATTTTTTAGCGGATACTAGCGCAACTTTATTCAAAGTACTTTGGTAATTAGCTGGTATTTGGTTTGATTTTTGATTTTCCCAACGTTTCGGCACCTTTGCAACTGCCGTGCCTTAATTTCCAAAATAAATTATTTAGGTAGGTATTTATTTAAATCCACAATTATATTACAATATGCGCTGGTTTTTTTAATAAATAAAGTATATAGGTATATTAATAATTTGCATACTATTTTTAATAGTGAATTAAATCTTTATCTCCTTAATTTTATTATACCATGTTTGAAGTGAATAAATGATTATGGTTACAATTTCAAGGTTTTTCTTATATTTCTGGTGGTTCTTATTTTCTTTTGATCAAATTAATTTTATTTCATTGATAGAGAGAGAAATAACTAAAATGTTTCCTTATTGCCTTTGGCATAAACTCAACATTTTACCTACAATCAGAACTTGTCGTGTGTATCACGATTTCTTTGTTGTCTGGGACCAAAATCTCGGACCTCGCTCAAGTGTGAAGAGTTCCTTTAAGGCGCTAAGAAGGGTCAAATCCTAATATTCAATTCAAATTATTGAAGGATTACGCGCATGAAGCTATCATGGAAAAAATATATAATGTACTTGGAATAATACACAATAGATTTAATTGAAAGCATTTGTAAAATTGTCACCACCTTTGATGTAAAAAAATATTCCGTGGACCCTGTTTCTGGTCCTATTTGCAAAATTTCTCGGAAACAGAACATTTGTTTATGTTAAAACCAACACATAAAAATTGGTGATGTTAATACCTTCAATCTTAATTGAACAGATTTTTTTAACTAACTTGAAAGCGAAAAAATTTAATAAAAACATGTAAAAATTGAGAATTCGGTGCTAGTTCTCAACGCAACCGCCGCGTTGGAACGCGCACTGATTTGAACCCAAAGTGAGTAGAGTTACGTTCGATTTCACACCATCACGGATCGACCCGCTCGGATTGAGGCATGTTAAAGCCTTAACAAAGCTGGGAAAAAAATTGAAAAAATAAGAACATGAACGGGAAATTGCAGTGTACGTAATACTCGAGTCGTTATAAAGAAACTCTAAGGAAAATTGATTGACATTTTCCTGTTGTTAAAAATACCTACACAATGTAATATTTCATCAAATTATTGATAGTGAATTTTTAATGTAAATATTTACATTTATCTGCTTTTCACAAAGATTTGTTTTACACGTTTAAATTTTGAAACATTTTCGACACGGTTTCAAGCAAGAGTTTTTAGTTATTATCTTACTTTAAACAAAATAATCCTCCTTCTCCTTTTTTGAAGTCGGTTAATTTTTGAAGTGAAAACTTCTTTAGTGGCGTTGTACGCTTTTTTGTATGGGGAACAGTAAGAATCACGTGGCTGATAGAAAATGCGTAAGACTTAAAATAATAAGGCGTAAGACGGATGTGACGGATGGAGAGTAGACAGCTGGCGGTGGAAGTATCCCCCTCTCTTTCTACGGGGCGCGTTGAAAATGACGGCGCGTCATTTTAAGACGTAAACACTTGTGTCACCAGCAACGCGCTAATTTTGAAAATGGAACTAAGAGCAGCGATCTCTTCGGTGAAATCATAGACTTATTTATACTCTGTGACTATAAGTTTAAATTGTAGAATGTGTGCATGTAGAAATTAAAAAGGCCACTGACGCGAAATCTTTAGAATTTTTTTCTAATTACATACAAACTGATTGAATTGTGTGACTGTATAGTAATAGGAAAGAAATAATTTTAATCCTATGCCGCTAATTTCAAACAATAAAAAATGCACAACGTTAATATTCAAGTTTTCACTTCTGCCGGCACTCCCGGAGTGCAACCCGATTTTTTTTTAAGGAACGACAACAAAAATAGAAAATCTTATGTTTTCTTATGCTACGAATATATTATTACGTTCTTGGTAATAACTAGTCTTTCAAGGCTACGATTTGTCGTAATTTTCTACGGTTTAGAAGTTTGTAGTTGTAGGTCTAGATTTTTAATTCCAATCTTAACTATCTCACATTAAACAAGAGAACAGAAAATTATTTAAAAATGACAACTAAAAAAATTAGAATATCTCATGTTATCTTATGCTACGAATATATTATTACGTTCTTGGTAATAATTAGTCTTTCAAGGCTACGATTTGACGTAATTTTCTACAGTTTAGAAGTTTGTAGGCCTAGATTATTAATTCCAATCTTAACTATCCCACATTAAATAAAATAACAGAAAATTAAAGAGAAACAACAACAAAATATAAAAAAATATCCTGTTATATTGTGCTACGATTATGCTACGATCTTGGTAAAATAGTCTTTCAAGGCTACGATTTGTCGTCTTATGCTACGGTTTGGAAGTTTGTAGCCTATGTTTTTAATTCCAGTCTTAACTATCCCACATTAAACAAGAGAACAGAAAATTAAAAAAAAATGACAACGAAAAAAATTAGAAAATCTCATGTTTTCTTATGCTACGAATATATTATTACGTTCTTGGTAATAACTAGTCTTTCAAGGCTACGATTTGTCGTAATTTTCTACGGTTTAGAAGTTTGTAGTTGTAGGTCTAGATTTTTAATTCCAATCTTAACTATCTCACATTAAACAAGAGAACAGAAAATTATTTAAAAATGACAACTAAAAAAATTAGAATATCTCATGTTATTTTATGCTACGAATATATCGTCACCTGCAGGTTCATTTGAGGTAACTGACAAAATACGTAAAATGAGTTAAGTATACAGTTTTTCTTAGATTTTTCTGCTCTTTCGAATGATATATTTAAAAAAGCTCTAGCCTTTAAAAAAGTGCAGATACACTACTTATTTTGGGTATGCATTTTTTACACTTCCATCCAAATTTTAAGGTAACAAACATTTTATTCATTTAGGCAAAGTATATTAGTGTATTTCTATAATGGTAGAAAATAAAGTTGGAGTAAGTATGTGACCGACAAAGCATTGCTTTTACAGTTTTTAGTTTAGGTGAAAAAAAAAATATAATCACGGATACGCCAAAATATTCTGCACACTTTCCAATGACTTTGACTCTTACCTTATTTGACGTTACTATCGTTTCAATAATTCCCACGTTACACCAATTTGACTCAAACCATGAGTGACAGTTTTTACTTTAATTTGCAGGTGAGTGAGTCTTTTACCCTGCTTTTCAAAATCTGTCTGTGGTAGAAAATAAAGTTGGTGCATGTATGTGGCCGAAAAAGCATTAAACATTTTTTAGTTTAGGTGAAAAAAATATATAATCATAGATATGCCAAAATATTATGTTAATTTCAACAATAATTCACCAAAGTAGTATTCAAAGGTTTTGAATACACCCCATGGTGAAATTTTACTGTACTACACGCGAAAATATTCAGATTTTAATTTTACGGTTTATGAAAGCTCCGTTCTAAATGGTTTTTGCTACACATGGGGTGAAAGTGATGGAAAACGAGGCGCGAAAGAGATAGGTTCTTGTGGGTTCTTGTATTTAAAAGTATCTGCAAATTGTTGATGAGAGGGGAATAAAAATGTCATATTTTATTGCGATTGTTGTAGCGGCCAAAATCGTAATAAAACAATACTTTCGATTTTTAAAGATTTTTAAATTTTCAAAGAATTTCAAAGAAATTTTCAAAGATTTTGAATAAAAAGGTCATATTTTATTGTGATTGTTGTAGCGGCCAAAATCGTAATAAAACAATACTTTCGATTATCAAAGATTTTTTGACAGCATGTAAAAATATTGAACTCATTCGAATTAAAACAATTGTTTGGAGCCCTACACAGTGGTTAAGTTATATAGAAACGGCTCGAATAAATCCTCGTCCTTACAATGTAAACGTTCTTGAATTTTATCGACTGGGACCCCGTGACCCAGTAATGCTACAATGAAGAAAAAGGATGTAAAAACGATTAAATCTAAACATTCTATGAAACCTGGTGCGACCACTTATGCAATAAATTTAACTGAAAAAGTTTCTAAGCCAAAAGGAAAAGGTGTAATTAAAGGAAAGGGTAAAGGAAAAGTTAAAGAAAAGGATATCAGTGAACTATCAACTTCAAGTGGCACACTAGAAATAAGACTAAGATAAGAATTTTAAGAATTGAAACCCCTCTATAAAAAAGGATTGGCCATATCAGAAGTCAAGAAGGTATAAAGATTTAGTAAAATTATGTTAGTAAATTTAAGTAATGATAATGTTATTCCTAGCAGGTACCATGGAGATTTCACTAATCTACCCTATGATATGAAAGTACCTTAAACAAAACCTAGCAAGTTTATTACCTACTTACTGTTTTTTTTTATTACTTTTTGTTAATGTTCCGCAATAAATATGAGACTTCATAATAATATAAATGTTTTAATTTAATTTTATCTTACTTTTTATCATAAAATTATATTATCTAAATTGTAAACCATCACCTTTTTAGAATCTAAGTAACATTAGTGTATAAGGCATCAGGTTTGTATTTCATTATTCTCTACATGTTTATGTACTTTAACTGAAATGTACTGTAATCAATTAAATATACACCGCCCTTTGCATCAAAATGATTAAATCATTTTATAAGTACAACTATGTTTACACCACTTTGACCTGAGCTGTTTTAAAAACATTTTATGCTGATGTGGTGTTACTGTCAAGAGTATCAAAATATTTTGATGTAACTGAAATTTATTTCTTAAAATAGGATATATTTGGATATTATTTCTATTTAAGCCCGAAATCCGCTTTTTTCTAAGCATTTCTATAAAAGCAAATTAAAAAAAGGTTAAAAAGAAAAAAAGTTATGTTCAATTAAAGACGAAAAAAAACTTTAAATGCTTCTCCTACAACATCGTGTTTTGTCAGTTACCCCAAGTGAACCTGCAGGTGACGATATTATTACGTTCTTGGTAATAATTAGTCTTTCAAGGCTACGATTTGTCGTAATTTTCTACAGTTTAGAAGTTTGTAGGCCTAGATTATTAATTCCAATCTTAACTATCCCACATTAAATAAAATAACAGAAAATTAAAGAGAAACAACAACAAAATATAAAAAATATCCTGTTATATTGTGCTACGATTATGCTACGATCTTGGTAAAATAGTCTTCCAAGGCTACGATTTGTCGTCTTATACTGCGGTTTGGAAGTTTGTAGCCTATGTTTTTAATTCCAGTCTTAACTATCCCACATTAAACAAGAGAACAGAAAATTTAAAAAAAATGACAACGAAAAAAATTTGAATATCTCATGTTTTCTTATGCTACGAATATGTTACGTTCTTGGTAATAATTAGTCTTTCAAGGCTACGATTTGTCGTAATTTTCTACGGTTTAGAAGTTTGTAGGCCTAGATTTTTAATTCCAATCTTAACTATCCCACATTGAACAAAAGAACAGAAAATTCTATAAAAATGGCAACAAAAATATAGAAAATCTAATGTTTTCTTGTGTTACGAATATGCTACGATCTTAAATATAGACTTTCAAGGCTACGATTTGTCGTCTTATACTAAGGTTTGGATGTTTGTAGCCTATAGGTATTTTTAATTCCAATTCTATTATCCCACTTTGGACAAAAGAACACAAAATTAAATAGAAACGACAACAAAACTATAAATCTTATATTTTATTATGCTACGATCTTGTTAATAATTATAAGTCTTTCAAGGCTACGATTTGTCGTATTTTTTACGGTTAAGAAGTTTGCACCCCATATTTTTGATTCCAGTCTTAATTATAGCACACTGAACAAAGAAACAAAAGATTCTATAAAAGTTACAACAATAAATCGAAAATCTCATGTTTTATTATCCTACGATCTTGGTTATAATTATAAGTCTTTCGAGGCTACGATTTGTTGTCATATATTAAGGTTTAGAAGTTTGTAGCCTATATTTTTAATTTCAATTCTATTATCCCACGTTGAACAAAAGAATAGAAAGTTGCTAAGTATCGACTACAAAAACTATAAAAATCTTGTTTTATTGCTACGATCTTGGTAAAAATTAGTCTTTCAATGCTATGATTTGTCGTCATTTTCTAAGGTTTAGAAGTTTGTAGTCCTAGATTTTTAACTCCAATCTTAACTATCCCACATTGAACAAAAGAACAGAAATTGAATTGAAACAACAACAAAAAATAGAAAAATCTTAAGTTATATTGTGTTACGACGAATATGCTCGCCGATCTTGGCAAAATTTACGATTTGTCGTCATGGTTTGGAAGTTCGTAGCCTATATTTTAAATTCCAATTCTATTATATCCTACCTTGATAAAAAATATATTAAAAAAAGATTTAAAACACGACTGCCCTGCCAAAAACCAACTAAAAAGTTAAATAACAAGTGTCATTGCATTTGGGGTACCGTTTTGTGGTACAATTTTTAACCAAAGAGGTCCCCCGACTGCAATGACACTTATAATTTAAGTTTTTAGTTGGTTTTTGGCAGGGCAGTCGTGTTTTTAATATTTTTTTTTTATTTTTTTTTTTTTATTTTACACATTTTAGTGACAAATTATATAGTTTTGGAATTTGCTTATTAAGGCCTTTCATTTGATGCCCATATTGTAATAATTATAGAATTTTTTTTTTTTTTCACATTTTAAAATAGCGTCGCGTGCCTTCGCCATATTGACTTTTTCAAAAAAATATAGCCAGATCACTCGGAACGATGTAAGGATTCTAACGATACCCCTATATCCAAATCTGTTGAGCCATTTAGAAGTTATGGTGGAATAAAGAAACTCACATACCCACAAACATACATGAACCCTGAACACATATACACTCCTTTTTTGAGCAGAGTCGTGTAAAAAAAAAGAAAATAATCTATATCGACAGCAAAACTATAAAATGTTACGATGCTACGATCTTAGTAATAATTTATTAGTCTTTCAAAGTTACGATTTGTCGTCATATACTCAAAAGTTTGTAGCCTAAATATTTAATTCCAATTCTATTATTCTACGTTGAACAAAATAACATTTGGCTAGAAACGACAATAAAAACCAAAAATCTCATGTTTTATTATGCGATATTGATAATTTGTCGTCATATGTAGTACCTATAAGTACTATATACGGTTTGGAAGTTTGTAGCCTTTATTTTTGATTCCGATTCTATTATCCCACTTTGAACAAAAGAACAGAAAATTGGATAGAAACAACAACAAAAAATCTCATGTTTTATTATGCTACAAATATGCTACGATCTTGGTAAAATAATCTTTCAAGGTCATTTGTCGTCATATACTACGGATTTTGTCTACATTAAATCACTCGGTACTTAGGGGTGACTGTTAAATCAATGTGAAGAAAAGGTCAAATGTAAACTTCTACCTACTCCCGAAAATAGTAAGTCAAGAAACATAATATGATGGAAAATGCTACTTTTGTTGGGCAAGTCTTGAACGGGTGGTAGGAAAATATAGACGATTCAAAAGTACTTAATGATTAAGTTTATTTGAATAAAGCTATTTTTGACTTTGACATTGTTTGACTGTTGCACTTTTCATAGTCTTACATAGTCACATATATATATATTACTTACGGCATACTAGAATCAAACTACTATGCTTACTTTTAGTAGTAGTAGTTCTATTTCAGCTCTATTGCACCGTATAATATGTTTTATCTTTATCATTTTGTCAAAAGAGTAGAAGAAACAAAACACTTTATAGCCTCCTATTACCTTTGTTTGTTATTATGTAAAAGGCAGTTAGAACTTAACAAAAAGATAATTGAAAAATAATTTACAAAGTGAAGTGAAAAATGTGAAGAAAAACAGTATTTGAGATAAGAATATTGTTTTATTGGGTACCTACTTTGTATCTAGGGCTGCCACCTCTCCGGGTTTGACCCGGAGTCTACGGGTTTGAGTAGTGAATGTCCGGGCTACGGGTTTAACATCGAAGTCTCCGGGTGGCGCGAGTAAAAGTCAACCGTACCTAGTGGTACCATCTGACAGGACAAAAATCGCGCTGCGGGGCCGTTTTTTTTTACTATGACAGGCAATATTACTAGATTAGTGGGAAAAACTGACCAAAAATCGTTTTTTGCGCTTATCAGGCAAGATTACAAGTTTAGTGGATGGAACTAACCAAAAATCGCGCTGCACGACCGTTTTTTTTGGTGTAGACAGGCATGATTACTAGATTAGTGCATGAAACTGACTAAAAATCGTGCTGCGCGGCCGTTTTTTACTATTAACAGGCAAGATTACAAGTTTAGTGGATGGAACTGACCATAAATCGCGCTGTGCGGCCGTTCTTTGGTGTAAACAGGCAAGATTTCTAGATTAATGCATGAAACTGACTAAAAATCGCGCTGCGCGGCTGTTTTTGTTTACTATAGACAGGCAACATTACTAGATTAATGGATGAAACTGACCAAAAATCGCGCTGCTCGGCCCTTTTTTCTATAGACAGGTATTATTAATCACCTACCTAAAGTATGATTTATTTAACAAAAAATAACGATTTTTAGAAAATCTCCGGGTCTGCTCTTGTCGAAAGGTGGCAGCCCTATTTGTATCCTATATTCTCATAAGGACAGATTCTCAAAAAACGGAAAATGGTACAACTGCACACACAAATTATTAGATTCTTACTAAGACAGTTGGCTCTAGATATTGTTTGAATGATTATTTATTGTTTAATTTGATATCGTGGTTAAATATTACTTCATTTAGTACTTACTAAATAAGTACTTAAATTTAACCTATGCTAAACAATTGAAAAAATATGAATCATAGGAAATCTGTATTGGGGCATTTACATACCCCGCAAGTCTTCCAATAACGCCGATTTGGTTCACATAATTATTTTCAATCTGTACCTATGTATGCTTTGCCAATGCCAATAGCACCGATTAAATGGCCAATCCTATGATTAGAGTTCCCATAACCAATGTTTATGCTTCGTGATTTTATGTACACTACACGAAACGAAAAGGGCTAAAATATCTTCGCACAACACAGCACTCACACGGGTGTATTCGTCTTGTAACGGATATTATTCATATCCGTAGATTGTTTCGCCTACACGCTTAACTAATGAACACAGTTGAAGAACTCGAGAAAATAACGTGGTAATAAAACTCAAGTAGTTTTGCCTACACAGTGTACAAAGCACCTGTACAAAGTCATACAAAGTACA